>CAUYLG010072859.1:0-31923 GCA_963573385.1 Cacajao melanocephalus | reverse complement strand
GTCTGGCCTTCTTGCCTTTGTCTCTAGAGGGTGCCGTCAGGGAGGCATCTGTCCGTTTTGGAAGGAGCCCAAACCCCAGATGCTTGGACCTCAGACTGGGAGAGGGTGTGGGTGAAGGCACGTGGACCTGTGCTTTATTTTATGTATGTATGTATGTGTGTATGTATTTATTTTTAGATGGAGTCTCACTCTTTTGCCAGGCTGGAGTGCAGTGGGGCGATCTCAGCTCCTGCTTCTCCCACCCTTCAGTCCAAACCCTTCTGGGATGGGGGCAGGGCAGGGGCACCCTTGCCTCACCTCCCTCTCCTGTCATTCCTCGTGCCCACTGCCCCCTTGGTGGCCTCTCTGATGACCCCAGCCGCCCCCTCCCTCTGCAGGGCTTGCAGCGTCTCCAGGTCCCTGACCCTTGGTATCTCCTGCCTCTTCCTCAGGCCCTGCAAACCTCCCCTCTCATTTCACCAGGAGCAGCTTTCCTTCCCAGATTTGTGTAAATGAATTCACATATTTTGACTTAATTGTCTCAAAATGGCTCAATTTGGAATTGGACTTTTCTGATGCTCATAAAATTCAGGAGGCTGTTTTTAATCAGTTCTGCTACGGCTGCCTCCTTGGAGAAGGGAACAGTTTCTTGTTCTTCTATTTTTGTTTTTTAATGTTGTTGCTGAAGACAGTTTAGTTTGATCTCTGAATCATCCATGTACCCATCCTATCTACCCACCCTCCCACCATCCTATCCACCCACCCATCATCCACCATCTACCCACCCACCATCCGCCCACCCACCATCCACCTACCCACCATCCACCCATCATCTACCACCTATCCACTCACCATCCACCCATCTACCTACCTACCATCCACCCACCATCCCCCATCCACCCATCCCCCATCCATCCACCCACCAACCATCCCCCATGCACTCACCATCCACCCACCATCCGCCATCCATCTACCCACCATCCTCCATCCATCTACCCACCATCCACCATCCACCATCCACCATCCCCTATCCACCCACCATCCCCCACCCATCCACCCACCATCCCCCATCCGTCTATTCATCCATCATCCGTTCATTCATCCACCCACTCACCCATCCTATCCACCCACCCATTCTATCCATCCCCACCCATCCTGTCCATCATGCACCCACCCTATCCATCCACCCACCCATACTGGTGGATACATCCACCCACCCACCCATCCTGTCCATCCTTCACCCACCCACCCATCCTGTCCATCATTCACCCACCCATTCTATCCATCCCCACCCATCCTATCCATCCACCCACACATCCTATCCACCCACACACCCATCTTATCCACCCACACACCCATCCTATCCATCACCCACCCAACCACCCATTCTATCCACCCACCCATCCTATCCATCATCCACCCATCCTATCCATCCCCACCCATCCTGTCCATCACCCCCCCACCCACCATCCAGTCTTTCCATTCATCCATGTCCGCTTCCACTGTTTCACCCACACATCCATCCATCCTTGCGTTGGCTGTTCCATCCGTGCCGGCAGGCATTAGCAGATGTGCCCGGGGCAGGCTGGCACAGGAACACCCATGGCCATTGTGTAGGTGCTCATGGGCACTCACTCTGGCTGGCGTGGGGGCTGTAGGGCCCAGCCCATGCTTTGTGGGGTGCTTCTCTGAGGGGGTTGGAGATTGTGGCAGGAATAGGAGAACCCTGGCGTCCTGGAGTGAAAGCAGGAAGAGCAGCTCTGCTGAGTCAGACTGTGGCTGCAGAGCACCGCAGGCGGCAGCATCGGGAGAGCCCAGGCCCACAGCCCACGGACTGAGGGTCTTGCACTTTATGAAGAGGGCGAGGCACGATGTGACAGCAGCTTTGCCCTGAGACCTTGCAAACATACATGTGACTGGCCTCTGTGGGGAGGGGTGGCGAGCCCCTGTGATGCTGAGAGCCACGAGGGCTCAGTGTTGCTGGGGATGAGGAGGAGAGGCCTCGCCCAGAGCAGGGGTGCATCTGCAGGCCTCTGAGGCTGGCACGGCTTGCGCCTCTGGAGGTGGCTGGACCCCTGCCTGTGTTTCTGTTTTCTCTTCTTAGATGAGGAGTTTGGGCTCTCGCTGGCTAGTGAGGCTGAGTGGGGGTGTCTGAGGTGTCAGAAGCCAGGGGCCAGGTGTTTCTTGAACCATCCCTTCCAGAAGTAGTTCTCATAGCAGCAAAATCCCCAAAACACGCCTTCCTTTCTCCTGCACCATAATTGGGAGAAGAAGCTGGTGAAATACTCAAGAAATCCCCCTAGAGCACAGGAGTGCATGAGAACCCAGGGGGCCAACCTGGATACCACATGGCATTCAGGTTCAGAAGCATCCAAAGTCCCACTGACTGCTCTAGCCCCAAAATGTTTGTGTAGCCATGTTTCAGTGACCCGGAGGTGAGGGATACCTAGGACGGTGAGTGGCTGTTTCACATGGTGGGTAGGCTCTGGGCACCTCGGACGGCCTGGCCGGGCACCTACCTGTGCTGCAGAAAAGAATTTGTACCTCCTCTTGTTAGAAAACAGCAAGGAGGGCTCCACTGGAGCCTCTAGCAGAGGGGAGAGATTGAACTCTGCTCCCTCCGCAGCAGGGGATGACTGCGGATTTCCGGAGTGAAGGAGTGGACGGAAGCCATGCAGAGGAGCTGGGCTTGGTGTCAGGAGGAGGAACAGGAGCTGGAGCTACATAGAAGGGTCTCAGCTGGCCGAGGGCCAGGCCCGCCAAGAAGAGGGCTCAGAGGAGCCTGACAAAGCTACACCGTGGAGGGAGTCCTTGTCACCTGCCGTGGGGCTACGCTGGGAGTGTCTGGAGGACGCTGCGGCTGGAGGAGGATTCCTGGAGGAGGTGGTGTGCACACGGGGCAGCCCACGCTGCAGGAGCACTTAGTGTGGCTGCCTCCGTCAGCAGAAAGGCCCCTCACCCTGCCTCGGAGTGTTGACTACTTCTCTGGAGTCCTGTCGACAGGTGTGACCGGGGCACCTGTGGTCTCGGCTGTGTGGACAGGGCTGCCTTCCCGCCTGGCACTGCCCATGACAGCCAGGCCCCATGCTGGGCGGGCGCAGACCCGACGCTCCCTTCCTTGGCCTGTGGAAGCTTCGCTCCATTCCCTGTGTGGTGTTCCTCCCTGGAACGTCTTACGTCCAGACGACCCTCTCCATCTCTGTGTAAGCACCCAGAATAAGGCAAGCATGGCCCTCCAGAAACGTGTTCTGTTGGCTGCAGGAGGTGGCGGAGGGGAGCACCAACGGCAGCTGTCACGTTTGACCTTGAAGGACGCCCTGACGCGTGTGGGAGGGGTGGGCACAGTCTCTCCAGCAGCCACAGCCTATCGCGTGGCCTGTGCCATGACCTTCGGGATGGGATGTGGCCCACGGTGTGTTGGTGACGGGTACGGGTATTGCCTGGTGAGCAGGTGTCTTGGCCAGGTCGCCAGAGTGGGTGGGTGGAAGAAGGAGGTTCTTTGTCACCGAGTGCCAGGTGGATGTGAACTTCCCAGGGCTCCACATGTTTCTTGGAAAGCCTGCAGACAGGTGTGCGGGAGGAAGAGCCAGCAGGCCCAGCACACCCCATTTAACCGCATCGCAGGCTGGCACGGCTGCCCCAGGCCTCTGCTGGGTGCCTCAGGGTGCCTGTCATAAAGCCCATTGCCCTTCATGTTTCCTACAGATATTTTAAGAGACCTTGGTGAGTTTTCTTAGGGAAAATTTTAGATGTATAGAAAACTCGAAGACAGTTCAGAACATTCCCATATACTGTGCACGGACTTTTCACCTAATAATTCACAGTAGGACATTTTAACATCCGTATACACTTTGTTACCGTTAAAGAATTGGCATTGGCGTGTCGTCTTGAGAGAACATTTGTATGTGATTCAGAATGCTTTAGTTTTGTCCTTTTTCTGTTTGAGATCCCATGCAGGACCCCGTCTGGTATTATTAGCTGTCATGTCACCTGGGACCCCCCTTGGCTGTGACAGTTGTCAGACTTTCCGTGTTTTTGATGACCCTGACAGTTTTGAAGAGTGAAGTCGGGTAGTTTATTAAATGCCCCTCTTTTGGAATCTGATGCTTTTCCCGTGATGAGATTCGGGCTGTGGGTATTTGGGAAGAAGATGTCAAAGTGAAGCGTCCTTTTCATCACATCCTGTCAGGGGCATCCGCTGACGTCGCTGTCAGGCACTTGACCTTGAGGACCTGCCTGGGGTTCTGCGGGTCAGGTTCCACACTGGGAAGTCGCTGTTTCTCGCATGGCATGCCACGCCACTTGGACGAGCATTCCTGGGTGCAGTGCTCACTTACGGAGTGGGGAGGGAAAGGCCGCCTCCTTAGGGGCAGGCATCCGCTGTACTTGGATTCTTCAGCACCGGAGATGTACGTTTTCTCTCCATTTCGTAAACGATTCGGTGACTCTCACTATTTCTATCAGTGTGGACCGATAGACATGTTTGGACTTTGGGCTGCAATCCAAGGCTGCTTTATTTACCAGGTTGCCAGGGGCATTAGCTCTGGCCACGGGCGCTCCCCCTGGCACTCGGGGACCCGTTGGCACAGCCCATCAGTGACTGTGTTTTGAGCACTCCTTCACTTTCTGGCACCATCAGCCACTCCTGGCTCATCTTGTCTAGTTCCTGCGCTAGTCTCAGAGACAGCCATTTCCCTAGGGAGTGTGGTTTTTTCATCACAGAGTAGTATTAGAAAGCTAGATCTTGGCCAAGCGTGGTGCCTCACACCTGTCATCCCAGCACTTTAGGGGGCAGAGGCGGGTGGATCACCTGAGGTCAGGAGTTCGAGACCAGCGTGGCCAACATGGCAAAACCCCGTCTCTACTAAAAATACAAAAAAAATTAGCTGGGTGTGGTGGCGGGCATCTGTAATCCCAGGCACTCGAGAGGCTGAGGCAGGGGAATCGCTTGAACCTGGGAGGCGGAGGTTATAGCAAGTTGAGACTGCATGACTGCACTCCAGTCTACGAAACAGAGTGAGACCCTGTCTCGACAAATAAGCAAACTAAAACCAGAAAGAAACCTCGATCTTGGCGTCCAGCATCTTCGTTGCTAGTAGAGTGTCCTTCATTGTTTCTGAGCCCTCTCAGCCGACAGAGTGAGGAGATGAGGAGACGCATGAATGTGTATGACCCACCGCCTGTGCACAGCCATGAATACGCTCATGTGCAACCACCGTATGTGTGTTGAAGTTAAAGGGGGATTCACGTAGGTGTCTCCACCTGTGATCACCAGCCCGTGGGTTGTTCTAGCCCCATCCCCGTGCTTGTCAGTAAACTCCCGCTGCAACAGTGAGAAACTGGCTCCCTCCGGCCACCAGCCATGCGGTTCATTGTCCAGTTCAAGCATGCGTGTATAGCAGTATCGGAATCACGGGTCTGTTTCTACGGGAAACAGCTTTAACAACTAACGCACAGTGCTTTCATCAAGTCCTTCTGCTTGTAGTCTTACAGACCTCAGCCCTTTCCAGAATCATGCAGGTGAGTTCCTTCTCTCCCCAGCTCCCTCGGGAGGTTATTTCACACATTTATAACACAGATGCTGCCATCACCATGTAAACTCTTGCCTGGAATGCCCAACCTAGTACATGATCCTTTAAATGTGCCTCCACTGAAGTTCACTCTTCAGTGAAATCATGGGGGTTTTGGCAAATGCGTGATGCTGCGTGTTCGCCATGACAGTATCATACAGAAGAGTTTCACTGCCCTAAAAATACCCTGGGTCCGCCTGGTCATTCTCTCTCTTTCCCCCAGAATCCCTGACAACCCCCGATCCTTTGACTTGCTTAGTAGTTGTATCTTCAGAGAGGCATGGAGTTGGAGTCACACCGCGTGCAGCCTTTTCAGACTGGCGTCTTGCACTCAGCGGTAAGCATTTCAGGTTTCGGTGTGTCTCTTGTGGCCTGGCAGCGTCTTTCTTGTTATCCCTGAGTAAGATTCCACTCTGTGAACCTTCCACCATTTATTTCTCCTTTCACCTGTTGAAAAATGTCTTGGTTGCTTCCAGTGTGGGGTGATTTTACATAAAGCGGCTGTAAACATTCACACGCAGCTCCTTGCGTGGGCAGAGGTTTTCAAATCTATTGGCCGAATACCACGGAGTGTGATTTTGGGATCGTATGGTTAGGAGTATGTTCTGCCTCGTAAGACGCTGCCAAGCTGTCTTCCAAAGTGGCTGCATCATTTCGGATCCCCGCCGGCCACGAATGAGAGTTCCTGCTGCGCCACCTCCTCGCCAGCATTTGACACTTGGTGGTTTTTGGAACTGAGCCATTCCGGTAGGTGTGTGGTGGTAACTTCCCTGTTTCAATTTGAAGTTTCCCGATGGCAGATGATGTGGGCCCCTTTTTCATATGCATATTTGCCATTTTTTTGGTGAAGGGCTCGTTCAGATCCTCTGCCCGTGTCTTAATTGGGTTGTCTGTGCTGGTATTGTTCCGTTGAAAGGTTTTCCTGTGTGCACTCCAGATAACAGTCCTTCATCACATATGTGGTTTGCAAATAGCGTCTCTCAGTCTGTGGCTGGGCTTTTTATCCTCTTAATAGTGTCTTTGCAGAGCAGGTGTTTGTAATGTTAGTAAAATCTAATTTATCGAATGGTTTTCTTTCATAGGTTATGCATTTCATGCTTATCTAAAAGCTCATCACCCCA
Source organism: Cacajao melanocephalus (assembly GCA_963573385.1). Lineage (NCBI taxonomy): Eukaryota > Metazoa > Chordata > Mammalia > Primates > Pitheciidae > Cacajao > Cacajao melanocephalus. Next base: position 25,253 of record CAUYLG010072859.1, on the reverse strand, counting down.
TTCAGGTTTCCATAGATTTTTCTTCCGTGTTTACATCTAGAAGTTTTATATCATTGTGTTTCGTCTTCAGGTCTCAGGTCCATTTGGAATCGGTTTTTGTGAAGGTGGGAGCTTGGCGTTGAGATAACGTTTTTCCTTTTTTGCGGGTGGAACTTCCAGCTGCTCCAGCCCTGTGCTGAGACCTCCTGTCCTCCATGGGATTGCAGGTCCTGTGGGTTTGTGTGGGCTCCGTGGACGTTGGAAGACAGCCAGGGGGCCCCTCCCTTCATGGTGGCATCAGCAGCTGCCCCTCCTGGTGATCCAGCAGGTTCCTGTTTCCTGTAATCTGCCAGGATACACACCCAGGCTGGAAGATGCCATTTCCACTCAGCTTGGCATCAGCAACCCCTGTGTGTGTCTAAAGAAAGTTAAGCGGAAGAAGTCTGATAATGGTTGAATTTTTCTGGGAATTCAGTCTTTTCTGAACCATCCTGGACCTCCCAACTTTGGCTCCTCCCAAGACAGGAACGTCTGCGGTAGGAGTCTTGGTACAGCTAAGGAGGCGCCTCCGTCACTGTCGGCACATGCCCAGCAGCTGCAGGTCCAGGGGTGGGGGGTGAGGGGTGGGGGAGGCCACCTCACAGGTGCCTAGGATGGGGAAATGTGTCAGCACCCAGAGGGTGCCACGTGCAGGCTGGGCCAGGTCCTGGGGGTCGTGGCGGGGCAGGCAAAGGGTCCCTGTGCTGCTGCTGGTGGTTTTCCTACATTGTGACCACAGCCCTGCCCCCCAGGTAGTTCCCTCCTGCTGTACCTGGAGAGCAGACAGCCGCAGAGAGGCTGAGCAGCTTTCTTAACGGGAGCCAGTGGCATGATGGAAACTGCATCGTTTGTCATGGGAGACCCCCCGCCCCGCTGTCTGACTCACCGGCCTCCTTTCTTGGTTCATCCAAAATGAGACACACACACTGGGGGCAGCTGAGGCAGGACCTTCCAGGTCTGTCCCTGAGCCACCCTGGGTGGGCATGGAGGCTGCAGGGAGTACGAAGGGCCTCAGGGCCGTGGCCAGGACGAGGGGAATGGAGGCACCGGCCTGGCCTGGGCACTGAGGCTGCCTGTGGCGCCGTGTTAGGCCGACCTCAGCAACACATCCCAGCAAGGATGAGGCAGGGGGTGTTGGATATTTGCCAGATGCTCCCAGGTGACCCAGCAGGCAGGTGCGTGCACTCACCTTATTCCCACCATCCAGGCAGGGAAATGGAGGCTCAGTGCAGGGGACCTTGTCCAGAGCGGAGGTCAAGATCCTGGTCAGGCTGGGGCCTGCTGCCCCTGGAAACTGGGCTGGGGCACGCACAGGCAGGCAGTGTCTCCGCAGGTGCCGTGAGGTCTGGCCTGAGGCTCCAGTGGGCCCTTGGGGTTGAGGTGGACTTGGGAGGTGACAGGCAGCCGGCAGGGGGGCGGTTAGGGGCATTTGACGGCACAGGTTACCACGTTCCACCTCTGCACAGGCTGTGGCTAGGCTCGTGGGAATGGAGAAGTCAGCTGCTGCCCCACAGGACCCAGCTTGTTGGGGTGTCCGAGGAGCCCCTGCCTTGGCACACCCTCCATGCCAGCCTCAGCCCTCCTGCTTCCTGGTCCTCGCCCCCTTTGCCTCCAGAGTGTAGCCCTCTGCCCTCCCCTGCTGGGGTCCCACAGGTGCCAGGCCCAGAAGCTCTGTCCTGCTCAGGTCCTGTCGCTGACCACAGCTGCCTCAGTGGGTACTCAGGTGCCCTGTGCCTGGTTTTTCTCCCAGGTGGTTTGCCAGGTCTGCTAAGGGGGTATAGACGGGCTGGCTCTCTGTGCAGCCCCAGGGGTATCCGCCACCCCCTCCAGGAGAGGCAATGCGTGGACTTGGTGTGCTCCCACATGTGCTGTCGAGCTGGACGAGCATGGTGAAGCGGAGCTCCCGTGCCCTGTGTCCCCCTGGAGCCAGAGACAGCATGTGGCTGTTCCCAGGAGCATTTTAGGCCTCTTAGCGGGGTGTCTGTCCCTAAGACAAATGGCCACTGCTGCAAACAGCTCCGTGGCCACCCACAGTTCTGGGAAGTATCAGACACGTCGGTGTGTTTGCCAATCCGTACGTGTGCCTGGCCTCCTGCGAGGCGGAAGGCGTCAAGTTAATTAGGCGATGGCGGCCGGGGGCTGTGGGTAGGGGCTGGGAGCGCAGGCGGGCAGAGCCGGGCACCGTTTCCCTGAGAGCTGAATGAAGTGGAGAGGAGCACAGCGGTGAGGCTCGCAGCACATTTGAGACTGCTGGGAAATGGGTGGCCCTGCCAGTGGCCTCCTGGTGGAAGGGACCCACCAGATGGTACTCTGGGGCCCTGGCGGCTCCCCTTGAGGTGGGCTCTGCTCAGTAGTGCTGGCTTGTGGGCTGTTCCTGCCGGGGTTCTCTGGTTCAGCCCCATCTAGGCTTTCCCACCCTCAGGGCTGGCCCTGGGCAGACTCTCCCCTGCTCGCTCAGCTCACGAGCCCTCTCCTGGCCCTCCCATCCTCCAGCTCAGGAAGGAGAGAGGGAGCCGGGACACCCCAGCGGCCCCTTCTTGTCCTGGCTTTGGCACCATGGGGCTTCGGGAACAGGGGACTGTGGAGCACAGCTGAGCCCATGGTTCTGCCTCCAGGCAGCCCTCCAGGTGGCCCACCCTCCCAGCTCCCTGAGCCCCAGCCCTTGCTGCTGCTGGTTGCTCTGAGTCCACCTCATCCCTGTGTCCCTTGTGCCTGGAAATGGCCTGAAAGGCACGTGCATCTGCTTAGGATTGGAGTGCGCACATGTTTTAAAAGCTGGGGAGTCACAGGCTGGGTCACACCGCATGGTCTCAGCTAGGGACATTTGCCCCTCAGAGGACATCTCATGACATCTGGAGACAGCTGAGGTTGTTCCAACTTGGGATGCGTGGGGCGGCCCCTACACAGAGATCCAGCCCTGAGGTCCACATTGCCACCGTAGGAATCCCTGGATCACGGCCCATTGAATGGGAGAGGGCAGAGGACACCCGGCTATGTTGAGTGCCCTCCCGGCGGAGGTATGCTAGCACCTGGGAAATTAGAGCTGAGGTGGGGTCACATGCTTTAAAACCTCTTGAGCTCCAGTTTTGTCTGGGGATCCCCAGATGGCCAGGGATCCCTGGGTCACTCTGCAAGCTACATAGGGAGCCAGCCAAGAGGCCAGGCACAGAGGCTCACACCTGTCATCCCAGCACTTTGAGAGGCTGAGGTAGGCAGATCATGAGGTCAAGAATCGAGATCAGCCTGGCCAACATGGTGAAACCCTGTCTCTACTAAAAATACAAAAATTAGCCGGGCATGGTGGTGCGTGCCTGTAATCCCAGCTACTCGGGAGGCTGAGGCAGGTGAATCGCTTGAACCCGGGAGGCAGAGGTTGCAGTGAGCCGAGATCGCGTTACTACACTCCAGACTGGTGACAGAGTGAGACTCCGACTGAAGAAAAAAAAAAAGAGAGAGAGCAAGCTGGCCCGGCAGGACCTGACCTTCCTGGGGTGGGGGCGGGGGAGAGCAGTTGGAATGGGAGGCGGCGAATTCCAAATTCTCTAAACAGGGAGCTCTGCCTGCAGAAGGGCGCTGAGCGGCTCTGCTTGTCAATGAATGACACGTCTGCTCTTTGCCCAAGTTGCTCCCGGCCCTGGCACTGACCAGCACAGGATGCCTTGTGGGTGGAGTGGGGAAATTCTAAGGGGGCCTGGTGGCCAGGCACGGAGAGGGGGATGCCTCACTTCACTTCTCCCTCGGCCCTGGGTTTGGGGAGTGCGTGGCCTTCGTTGCCTTTGGCAGAGTCTAAGCGGCATGCGATGACCAGTTATGCGCTGTTGTGTCCACAACTTTCCAGCCCTGCTTGGGCCCAGGACAGGTGGCCATGCTCATTACTACGCAGGTTCGTGGGATCATTGGCAGGGCACCAGTGGGCACAGTGAGGCGCTAATAATGACCATCTCCGTGCAGCAAGTGCGGCCTCCAGAGCAATGGCAGTGTCCATGTCTTCACCGCTGTCCATCTGCGGCTGCATCAAAGCCACACAGGCTGCAGGGCTAGGTCCCCGGGGCCCTGAGTCACTCGTGCCATGAACCCGGCTCCAGGCACTGAGGAGGGAAGCCGGGTGCCAGCTGTGGGGCTCCTTTTGTTTCTACCTGAAACCAGCCAGCCAGGCCCCCCAAGGACAAAGCAAAGTGAGCCCGAATCTGCCCCTTGTACCCCGATACTCAGTGCCCCAGGGCCACCTGTGGAGCCCAGCATGCTGGCTGGCTCTTGGTTGCAAGGCCTGGGGCCACTGAGGGCAGGGGAACTTGGCACGTGTGCAGCCAGGGTCTGCCACTCTGCAATGCAGTGTAGAGTCCCTGGTCTCCTGGGACATTTCACAGGGGGTCTGGCCCATCTCCCCGCCCTGCCTTTTCTGAGGACGGAGCTCCTGGGCCAGGTGGAGGCAGGTATGCAGGTCCTTCAGTTCACCTACCCCCGGGGCTGCGGGGGCCTTGGCATGCTCCGGGGTGCCAGCCCCTCTGCCAGCCCAGGCCAGGATGAAAAGAGCAACTTCAGCTTCCCCTGCCAGGAGCTGCAACCCACCCAGGGGTACGGTCCCTGGTGGGCAGCCCCACCCACCCGCATGCCCTCCATGAGGGCCACACTGAATATGCACCTCCCTGGCCTGTCTAGCAGGTTCTGATGTGGACAGGCCTCTGGTGGGTGGGGCTCCCCAAGGTCCTGGTGTCTGGCACAGGTGCGGCCCGAGCAGGGCGCTGAGCTGGTTGCCTGGATTTTCCCTGCCAGGTGGCCGCATCCTCGCGACTGCTGAGAGTGTCTCCAGCCATGCAGCGAGAGGGAGCTCTTGGACAAGGCCCCTGCTGCCTCATTACCCAGAGGCACGGCCCCGGCTTTACGCCGGTCTCCCGTGCCCCGTGTCAGCTGCAGAACAAATGAGCCAGATTCAGGCGCTGGGAGCAGGTAATTAGTTGCTCTTGCCCGACTGCAGCCTCTTAGCAGGATCTCACGTTGAGAGGGCTTAGGGGAAACATGACACCCTCGAGTTTCCTGACATTTGCTAGAGACATCGCAGAATGTAGGGGGTCCGCGCGGCAGTGTGGGAAGGACAGCAGGGGCCCTGGGGGTAGCTGGAATGCAGCCCGTTTAAATCCAGCTTCTTAGTTCCTGGTGTGAACGGCTGATGGGACCCCCGAGCCCCAGCCCCTGTACAATGCAGACACATGTGCCCACCTCACAGGCAGTGCGGGTTGCGGGGTTCCGGCTGGTCACACAGCTCAGTGCAGGGCCTGCAATCCTGCGTTCCCTTCATCATGCTGTCACTCCATGTCGCCTGAGAACACGGAACCACATTCTCCAGGGCCAAGGCTGGACACTGTCCTCCTCAGGCTCATCTCCCACCAGGGCTCCGGGAGCAGCTGGCGTGCTGGTGTTTCCTGTGGCCTGGGGAGCCCCCGACATGTGCAGCTTCCGTCCACTGTCCTCAGCCCTTACCGCCACAGCCCTGCCTGCCTCCCGCCTACCACGGGCCCTGCCCGGTGTGGGTCGAGGCTTTTCTGACCCAGCCCAGAGACAGATGGATGTTAATCCTGTCAGGTAATTTTGCAGAGTGAGAAGCCCAGGCCACTGCCCTCGCTTTGCCCCAACCCCTTTGGTGCCAAGTTTTGGGGCAGGGTTCAGAGTTACACCCTGCAGTCCACCCTGAATTCCCTGTGCTGCTGCCTGGCCGGGCTGAGGCCTGCATCTCTGAGCTCGGCGTCTGCTACCCTTGGGGGATCCTGGGATGAAGAAACTGGATTCGCGGAATGTGCCAGGCCATGGAGAGGCTGAGAGCACCCTGGGTGCTGGAGGGTCCCCCTGAAGAGGTTGAGAACACCCCGGTGCTGGAGGGTCCCCTGGAGAGGCTGAGTACCCCGATGCCGGAGGGTTCCCCTGGGGAGGCCCCTCTGGAGGCCATTCTCTGTGTGGGGCGGGCATTGGTAGGGCCCTGGCCCTGGTCATTTTTTCAGTCACGGATGTGCCTTGGCACCTGGCTGCTGGGGCTCTAACCCGTCCTGATGGGGGGCAGCAGAGGCTGGCCGCCACCTCATCATACCTGCAGAGAAGTGAAGGCTCCGGGACGGTGTCTCTACAGCCCCTGGCAGAAGCTGGGCTGCGGCGAGGTCAGTGATTGGAGGCGTAGCCCAGAGCACCAGAGACCCCCATGGGCCTGCGGCACCCTCAGTTCCACTAGACAGCTGCAGCCGTGTTCTTCTTGGGGCTGCGCCCAGGGCTGGTGCCTGGTGCCCACGGGGCAGGGCTTTGGTAAGGATGAGTGAGGGTGGGGCCAGGCCCCACTGAGTCAATTCCCAGGGGCTCCCAGCACCCCTGAGAGCCAGGCCGTCCCCAGTGGGCAGCAAGGAGGAGGCTGGGCCTCCTAGAGGACTCCAGAGCCGGCCTGAACCCCACTGCCTTTCGGGGAATGAACCAGTGAAGGGATGAGGAGGGCACAAATGTATCTGCCCACTGTGGCAGAGAGGGCATCCAGCATGGCTGTGTCCTGGGAGCCTGGAGAGGTGGGCGTTGCACAGACATTACTGAATGCTGGAGAGAGGGGACCGTGCTCCCGCCCTAGGGGCCTAGCGACAGGCCTGGGTATATTTGTGAACGTTCTTGAAACAGGACAGCTTATCTTCAGGGGGACTCACCCCCCGCGTGCAGGGGCCCTTCTGTCTCCCCACCTCCCTCTCCCTCTCCCTCTCCCTCTCTCTCGCTCCCTGTTTTCTTCTTTATCTCTCTTCTCCTTCTCTGCGTCCTTCTTGGTGCAGATTCCTCCTAACAGAGCCAAGAAGGGAGGCGTCTCCAGGGAGAGATTGGTTGGGGTGGCTGGGGGCGGTGGTGGGTCCTGGGGCTTCTGTTTTCGTGACCATGTGAATGTGTTGGTTTCAGCGACTTGTGGAAAGTTACATATTAAGTCATCTTTCGTTAAGGTGAAGATGAGGATACGAGAGGAAGCCAGAACATGGAAATGGTGAAATACTGAGAAATTGAATGTGCATTTACAGCACTGATTTGATTTCTCAGGGATGTCTGTGTCCCTGTGTTTATTTCTGACAATTGTGGGTGAGAAACAGTGCCCTAGGGCCTGAGCAAGGCCCCACTCTTTCCTGGGGGCAGCTTGTCACACAGAGGGCATGGGGTGCAGGGCCTGGAAAGGGTGCACTGCCCCCACTGCCTTCAGCCTTCCAGTGCGCAGACTCAGCAGGCAGAAGCCACAGCCAGAGGAGAGTTTCTGTCCCTTTCCTTCTCACTCACTGATTCACTCACTCACTCATTCATTCGCATACTCATTCATTCACTCAATCACTCACTCATTAATTCACTCCTTCACTCCTTTACTCATTCACTCATTCACTCAGTTATTCACTCACTATTTACTCAGTTACTCATTCACCTATTTACCCACTCATTGACACACCCAGTCATGACTCATTCACTCATTCACTGACTCACTGAGTCAGTCACCCAGTCACTCACCCAGTCACTCATTCGTTCACTCATTTACCTATTTACGCACTCACTCATTGACCTATTTTCTCACTCATTGACAGCCAGTTATGACTCATTCACTCATTCACTGACTCACTCACTGAATCACTCACCCAGTCACTCATTCATTCACTCAGTCATTCACTGAGCCATTCACTCATTCACTCAGTCATTCACTCACTCACTCACTCATTCACTCACTATTTACTCAGTCACTCATTCACCTGTTTAACCACTCACTCATTGACACACTCACCCAGTCATGACTCAGTCATTCACTCACTCATTCACTGACTCACTCACTGAATCACTCAGTCACCCAGTCACTTACCCAGTCACTCATTCATTCACTCTCATTCACTCACTCGTTCATTTACTTTCTCATTCATTCATTCTCTCATTCATTCACTCTCGTGCACTCACACACTCCTTCCTCCTTCTGCCGTTTGCCAGCCGTTCATGAAGTGCACTCCGTGCTGGGCTTAGGGACAGGAAGGAGCTGGCCCGGGTCATCTGGGAGGAGCTTGCTGCACCCTGTGGTTTGTGTATCCACATCACAGAGGAAAGCAAGTCTTGCCCAAAGTGGGGTCCTAGGGAGGCATTTTCCTGAGGTAGGGGGATTCTCTGCCCTGGTAGAGAAGTGCACAGGCAGCAGCCCCCCCCTCCACCATCCCTGACCAGGCAGTTCTGGGCCTGGGGCCTGGGGCCTGGGGACAGAGATGTGCAGAGCACGGCCGGCCTTGTTCCTGGTGTGGCCTGACGCATATGAACAGAGCTGCATACACCTAGCACCGTTCAGGGCCAGGAGCAGGACCAGCCTGTCCCAAGCCAGCCGGTCCGGGCCTGAGAGGCAGACCTGTGCTCAGCAGTACGGCGGGGCAGACCTGTGTTCAGCCGCTGATGGAGGGCTCAGCTGCAGGAAGCAGAGCCCGGGGGCTGGGGGCAGGGGGCCCCTGAGGCTGGTGAGGGCCGGGGAGGAGCTGCGGTCTCCCTTCTAGCGTTCTTCAGGACATGCACAGTCTGACCTCCAGCCGCTCTGCCTTCCTGGCCACCTCTGCAACTGTCTCCCAGTCCCTATGCAGGGGGCCCAGAACCTTCCAGAAGCAGCTTCTTCTCCCTGGGGGTGTCTGTCTTCACAGGCATCACTGCCCAGCGCATTTCAGTGGCTTGTAAGCAGTCCCTGCGTTTCTGTTTTGAGTTCTCCATCCTAGTTTAGGGGGGCAGCATCCCACCCACATCCCCACTTTCCTGGGCATTGCACCCACGCCCACTGCTGGCGTGGTCCCTTCCGTGTTTGCAGGGCACATTCCCAGGCCTTTCCAGGTGCAGCTTGGGACCTGGGGGAAAAGGAAGGGGCTTCTGGGGTGGTGCCGGGTGTTTCTGATTCAGTGCCAGCGAGGAGCCGGTACAGGGAGATGAACCGCAGACGCTCTGGCTGGGGTCCTGGGGTGTTGGGCAGCCCCGGTCATTGTCATAATCGCAGCCATTGCCGCTTTTTGATTTGTATTATCATCTTCTCCACCTGCTTCTGTTGGATTTCACAGGTCGCCCTTGGCACCCTTGGCCCAGGTGGAGCTTGGAAGGAGCTGTGGGCCCCGGGCACCTCCCTCCTCCTTCCCAGCCACCCACGCGCTTCCTATGGCTCCTGCCCACGTTTGCAGGTCCACAGGCAGTGGCTGGACAGGCCAGGCCACAGGCAGGTTCTCTCAGCAGTGGTGGGAACCAGCTGAAGATTCCAGAAGGGCCCTGGGAGGGGCTGGGCGGTGGGGACACGCCATGGAGGATGTGCTATCAGCTGGCCAGGCCACTTGAGCTGCTGTCTTCCTGAGTTCTTTGACTTTGCTGGAAATGCCAGTGCCATATTCACGGCTGTGTGAGTGAGGGCAGGCGGGGCAGCCCCTGGCTGCTGCGTGGGGGAGCTGGGCTTCCGTGCTCTCTGCACACACGTGACTGCTTCTGTTGACGTCAGACTGTGATGGAGGGTTGATACTAGGAAATGATGACAAACGATCTGACTGTGACTTAAATGCTGAGACTGTGATACTCCATCAGGTCTTAAAGAGCACGTTTTCTGTATGTTTAATCCTCGTACTAGTGTCCCCATGATCAGGGGTCATTTCATTTATGAGCTGGGGCAGAGCTACCTGTGTCGATTGCTCGGACCTGGAGGTGAGGTCTTCCGTTGTAGGGAGAGGCTCCCTGGAAATCGCACTTCTGGCCTTGATGGTGCCCCCACTCGTGGCAGGGCCCTGCTGCCGCTGAACCCCAGGCGCCCCCAGGGCACCCTCGTGGAACCTGGAGACGGCTGGGCCTGAGACCTGCAGCTGGGGGTAGAGCTAGTGTGGAACCGGGCTGGTGCCCCGGCTGAGCAGGAGTCTGGCATCCTCTTCAGCAGTTACAGGACGGGGCAGCTGTGCCTGAGGAGGACAGCCTGAGTATAGAGCAGAGTGCAGTGCGGCTGGGCGGGACAGGCATAGGGCCCGGGGAGGCTGAGGCCGGGGCTCTGGACCCTCCTGGCCCCTGCCCCACGCTGTGGGCGGAAGGGGCCCAGTGGGCAAAGCCAGGGTTCCCAGATGATCTGCCTGGCCAGCGGCAGGGGCCCTGGCTGGGGCTTCTGGGAGGGTGGAAGGGGAGATGTCTGCAGGTGAGCAGCCTTTCCGAGTCACTGGCTCCACCCAGCACCTGCTTTCTCAAGGCACAGACACCTGTGTGGTGGGCAGGGCCAGCGATGCCTGTGGGGGCCTCTGGACAGGGCTGTGGCTCCTGGGGCGTACCTGTGTGTGAGGATCTGTGTGTATGCAGGTATATCGCTAAATGAGTGTGGAGTAGGGCCACGCGTGTGTGCCTGTGGGGAGTGTGAGCTCATGGCGTGTGCACGTGTGTGTGTGTGCATATGTGCGGTACCCGTGGCAGGAAGCCTGATGGGGCTGCTCTGTGCCCCAAAGCTCTGGCGTTCAGCTCAAGGGGCTCCTGCCGTCCCCTCCTCGCCTGTCTGCTCTTCTCACCTTGTCGCTTGGCCTCGGTCCACACTGGCTAGTTTCACCCGTAATAAAAGTGGTAATAATAGTAACCTCCTAATGGACACACGGAGCGGCGTTATGGGCAGCAAAGTGCCTTTGCCTCTGTGGTCACGAGGTGGCGTTGCCAGTGGGCATGTGGTGTGTGTCTCAGGTGTGCGCGCGTGCGGGCGTGTGGTGTGTGTCTCAGGTGTGCGCATGTGGGCGTGTGGTGTCTCAGGTGTGCGCACGTGTGGGCGTGGGGTGTGTCTCAAGTGTGGGCATGTGGTGTGTGTCTCAGGTGTGCATGTGTGGGCGTGTGGTGTGTGTCTCAGGTGTGTGCGCGTGTGGGCGTGTGGTGTGTGTCTCAGGTGTGCGCGCGTGTGGGTGTGTGGTGTGTGTCTCGTGTGCTCGCGCGTGGGCGTGTGGTGTGTCTCAGGTGTATGCGCGTGTGGGGCATGTGATGTGTCTGTAATGAGTCAGAGCAGAGCTCACAGCCTCATGCCCAGGCCAAGCCATCGAAGTCCCCAGCGTCTTCCCAGCCCTCCCCACCCCCAGCCCCCAGCACAGCCAAGCAGTTTCCCACAGCAGCGTCACTCACTCCCTGAGTGTTTTCTCTGCTTTAGGAGTGAGTCTTCTTGCTGTGTAACACCTTGAAAACAGACCCGAGCCTAGATTTGGAAACTGGGATCCTGAGGCCGTCCTGCCCAAGGATCACTGCAGAGGGAGTCCTGTCCTGCTAAACTGATGAGACAGTCGCTGAGGACATAGTGCCAGGGGCGCCCAGGGTATTAGAGACTGCCCACCTTGAGATTATCAGCGGCAAAGAACGCTCGCCTGCGGTGTGGGGGACTCCGAGAGCACCCGGGGTGTCCTGTCTGTCACCACGCCCCAGGCAGGCCAGTCCAGTTGCTGGTGTTGCTCACACCTTTTTCCTTGAGAGCTACTCCTATAAGGCGAATGACTGGTCACAGGGTACACGTGTCTTAGAGTGCTGACACTAAGCCCTGGATCACCACACACAGGCGGGACCCCCTGACACTAAGCCCTGGGTCACCGCACACAGGCGGGACCCCCGACACTAAGCCCTGGGTCACTGCACACAGGTGGGACCCTGACACTAAGCCCAGATCCTCTCCTGGCCTCACTCCCTCCCCAGCCCCAGCTCAGAGGTGGCGCCCATGCGGGGAGCAGGACAGGCTGAGGACGTCCCACTGCCCCACCCACTACTTGAACGCAGGCTGGTCTGTCAACACTCCCACAGGAGCTCCGGGCGGCCCTATGGCGCCTCCTTTTCTAACCCTGTTGGGGACCTGTCCCTGTCTCCACCTTCCCAGCGGGACTGTGGGTCGCCTCCAGCCACCCCATGCCTTTGTTTCTGGTCTGACCCAGCACAGTGCTGGTGTTTGTGATTGGTAAATGCCACCCTCTTGGTCTGTGCCTGTCAAAGTCATTTTGGGTCTTCCTCTGTCATCTGTCACATCACACGTCCCCCCAGGTCTGTGTCATTGCTGGGCAGGATTACACAGTTTGCCTGTCCGTGTCCCACAGGCGGCAGGAGGTGCTCTGGAGGGCCCAGGCTGAGCTCCACACGCCCAGAGGGCCTCTGTCCTGCCAGGGAGGCCCCGGCCCCAGCCCCTGAGTGACTCCCTTTGTCACGCCTCCTGGAGCCTGGGCCTGGTCTCTGCCTACCTGAAGCCACTTCTGGTGCCCCCACTGCCCTGCCAGGCACCACCCAGCACCTGGGAGGAGGGGCAATGCTTGTCTCTGAGACATTCTCCCTGGACCTTCCTGTGGCCTGCCCAGACTGGGTGGCCCCGGCCTTGAGGGCCCTGCGGGAACGTGAGGGGCTTGTGTTGTAGTTGCCAGTGGCCTTTCTTGGATCCAGCCGTCTCCCCTGTCAGAACTTGGCTCACTCATAAAAACCGAGTGTCTGGACAGGGACCTGTACCCACCTATCCTCAGACCACAGCGTCCTTCCTGCCATCACCTGCCGGGGGGGGGGTCCCAGAGAGCCGGCGGTCCCCAAGGGCTGGGCAGGACTCTGGGGTTTTGCTGCACAGATACTCTCTGCAGTGCCCTTCCCCTCATCCACAGGTCCCACGTCATGACCCCCCAGGCTTGTGACGTCAGCTCTGTGAGCTGTTTCTGTAAAGCTCGTAGGAACCCGGTGATGATGGTGCCAGCCTGGGTGGGTTGTGGAGGGCTTGCTATGGCCCCTGAACAAACTCCAGCCCAGTGCCTGTGCTTCGCTGTGCCAGGGCAGCAAGTGGGGGCTGGTGCCAGGCTCTTGGGCTCTGCAGGCCTCAGGCTCCCGAAGGCCACTGGACCACTCCTCAGTCCCTGTCGTGGGACAGTGGGGGCTCGGCCTGGCTGCAGCAGGGCTCCCACACAGGTCTCTCATACAGCTGTGCTGGAAGGCTCCATGCTGTGTGGGAGCTCAGAGCTGGCGTCTGAGTGGGCATGGAGGCAGGCTGGCGCCCGCCACCCCAACATACTGATGAGGGGCATGAACGGGCCACGGTAGCCCTTCCAGCCTACGCACCCAGCACAAAGCCGGGGGGGCTCCTTCGGCAACCAAGGCTGGCTCATCCCGGCTGTGAAGTGGAGGGTGTGTCTAAGCTGGGGCTCCGCCGGGACATGGTCTTCCTTCTTGGCTCAGACACAGCCAGCTGGGCAGACAGGGCAGAGCAGGGCCAGGCTGTGGGTGATGAGAGGCATTTCCCCGGGGCAATTTCTTGCAGAGGCTAGGCGGGGGCTCCTAAGTGTGCGGGCTCCCCCACCGCTTGGCTCACAGATGGTGCCGGCTCACACCCAGCTCTGCCTTCAGGGGTCTTCAGGGGTCTTCTCCGCATGGCATGGGGCTAGGCTGCCTCCCTAAATCAGAGGCCAGGAGCAGCTGAGAGGTGGTCCGCCCAGGCTCCCCAGTTGGGGGTGTGGGTAAGGGTCTGCCCTATGGGACAGCATCTGTCTGAAACCGAGGCTTTGGTGGCACTGTGGCACCCCAAGGGGCAGTGGGAAGAGTGGCCCATGGTCTCTGGTGGTTCCTTGCTGCCTTAGAATACCAGGTGGCCACATTCTTTCCACGGAAGGGGGTTTCTGTGAAATGGTGGGTGACAAACAGCAGTTATGGAAAGTTTCACTTGATCAACCCATACACACCCCTGCTGAAGGTAGAGTCAGGATGTGTCTGCGGGCTGGGGTGGTGGATTCTTTCTTTTTTAAAATCTGTCTCTCCAACTTCTGATTTTTGCCACGCGATGACATCACTGCCTTTCTCTCTGAGAAAACTCACCCAAAGGCAGGTTTGTTCCTTTCCATTCTGGTGGTGGCTGCCCCTCCCCCTCCGCACGCCGTCCCTTGCACACGCGTGTGCACACAGCCTTGCCTGCTGTGAGCCCTCTGCAAGCCGCTGGTCCAGGCCAGCACATTGGAAAGGTGGCCAGGGACCTGCAAGGCTGAGGGTGAAGGTCCCACCTCCTCTCCGCAGAGACTCCCACGCCCTCCGCCAGGGCTTTGTGGGAGCTGGTGCTGGAGAAGGAATTGTGGTCACTTATTTTATTTTTGAGTGTTTTTCCTTCTGGTTTTCAAAGCAATGCAAACTCCTTATTTGAAAACAAAAAGATGAGAGAAAAGAAAGAAACACCACCCCCTGTCTCCGAGGAAAGGCTGGCACCGTGGGTGGGCCAGCAGCACGCTGAGGGGAGGCAGCCTGGTGGAGGGGCCTGTGCTGTGCTGAAGGTGCTGAGCCCTGTGGGGAGGCCTTGCCACGGTCCCAGCCCTGCCAGGAGCCCTGGAGGACCCCAGAACCTCCCAGATGGCCTTCTTCCAGAAGCTGGGCAGGTGCAACATGGCAGCCAGGGACCCTGGTCTACCCTGCCCCTCCAGGCAGCAGAGCGCCTCGGGGCTCCCACCCCACAGGCAGCCCCAGCAAGGCCTCCCAGCTCCTAACTCCTAGTGGGCCCGTCCTCCCTTCTGAACCCCCGTTTCCAAGCATGAGGTGATATTGGAGCTCATGAGCAGGGGTCAGTCAGCGTTGGGTGGTGGCCAAGCGTCGCCCAGCGCCCAGAGCCCAATCCCTAAGGACCCCGTCCCTGCAGCCTGGAGACCAGGCCGGCCTGGACCCCTCCCCGAATGCCTCACAGTGGGTGGAGAGTGTGGGGGTGTGTGTGTACATGCTGTGCATTTGGGGGGGTGTACATGCCGTGTGTGTGGCTGTGTGTGGAGTGTGGTCTGCACGGTCATCCCCCTCCCCATCCCCCCACCGCGCCCACACCACTCCATCCCCGTGGGCAGGTCCCAGGCTGTGGTGTGCCTCGGTCTCCTCCTCTGAAATTGCAGCACGATGCCGGTGCTGCCTGCAGGGCTGTGGCGGGTGCAGTGAAGGGAGCTGACCAGGCAGGGCCAGCGGGCTGGAGACAGCTATGCAGAGTGGCAGGCCTCCCCTCTCCTCTTCATTACCATTGTTGCTGGGGGGCTTAGCTGCCAGTTTCTGCAGGGTGGGGCCTCTACTCAGTCCCACACCCCAGCGCTGGGTCTGGGCTCCGTACCCACCTTCCCCCTGAGACGTGTCAGGGGGGCTGATGGTGACCCAGCCCGTGGTGGTGGAGGGTCTGCATGGCTGGCCCAGCCCATGGTGGCAGAGGGTCTGCGTGGCTGGCCCAGCCTGTGGTAGCGGAGGATCTGCGTGGCTGGCCCAGCCCGTGGTGGCAGAGGGTCTGCGTGGCTGGCTTCTGGGCATTGAACGTCCCATGGGAAAGGAGCACCAGTGTGGGGTGTGTCTGCCTGCCTGCGGCTCTGGGTGTGGATGGTGGGCTGAGGACCCAACTGTCAGTTCGTCTTGTTGAATGCTGCCTACGTGACCTGGGGACCCTTCTGAGCCGGGCTTTCGGACTCAGATGCAGGATAGCGGATGCCCTTGACAACCCTGCACGCTCCTCCTGAGCCCGGGTGGACACGCTGAGCAGATGCAGCTCCCAGCAGCAGCAAAGGCTCCTTCTCTCTTAACTCCTGGACGCTGAGTACCACACCCGTCTGGTATCTGATCCCCTGGTGTGCCGTGTGACCTGCTGGAAACGCCCGCCCTGGGGTATGAGCACAGCTGCCACCCAGTGCGTCAGGACATCCACTGACTCCAGAGAGCCTGGTTCTTCTCAGGCCTCGATTTTGGGCCGGTTGACCTCCCCGCCTCTTTTCCTGGCCCTTCATGTGGCCCTGTGCTTCTGGGACTCTCCAGCCTACCCCTTGGAGCCTTTCCCGGAGACCTCCCACCACCCGCTTTCGTCACCCCCATGTCCCCTCAATCCCAAGGAGAAGGCCGTCTCTCCAAGGGTCTATAACGTGGAGAGCAGGGGTGGTATGACAAGGGAGATGGGGGATGCAGGGTGCCCCTGTGGGAGCCTGTCCGCAGGCACCTGTGGGTGGTGGGTGTCTGCGCAGCACATCCATGATGCTTGTCTGTGTCTGCATGGGCACGTGCACCTGGGAGAGCCTGTCCTCGGGTGTGGCTGGTGAACCTAGGCCACCTGGCCCTGGTGTGCTCACACCTGGGTGCCACCATGTACACCTGCAGGCCTGTGGGTCACTCCAGGGGTGTGGTGTGTGCACATCTGTGCCTTGTGTGCTCCATGTGTGCCTGTGTGCACATGTGTGTGTGGGCATGCGTTGGGCTGTGGGAGGGCAGAGGAAACCCTGAACCCTCTGGCGTCGATACACACCATGGTGCCCGCCTGCTCGTGCCTCTGTACCCAGGCAGGGATGGCAGTTCCTCCCTGGCAGCGTGGCAGGTTCCACACAGCCTTTGACAAGGCTGAGAGGGGTCTGACGTGTTTTCTGACTCCAGCGTGCTACGTCATGGGGCCAGTGTGCTGGTGTTTGGGGACGGAGACCAAGCAGTGTGCCACATACAGCCCGGCTTCCCTCCTGCAGACGCCCGATTGTGTGCAGGGGAGCCAGCTCCTGCCTCATGATCCGAGCCCTTCATTTCCGGGCGTGACAGAGATGGGGCTGCGGGTAATTTCCTGTCTGCCAAGGCAACGCTGCCTGAATGCCAGCCTGTGCGCAGAGTGGAGGTCGCCGACTTGACCCAGCTGTGGCTTCCACCGGGCGCTCCTTGCTGGCAGCCTTCGAGGCGCTTTCGGAAGCTCGCTCTGAGTGACGCGGTCCCCCTTCCCTGTGGCCTGGCCACCGACGGCCCCTCTGTGGGTGGGCTCTGGGTGGGCTCTGGCTGTGGGGTGTCTGTAACATGCGGCTGCTCAGTGGCTTCTGCTCCTCTCTGCAGGTCAGCTGGCCGCCGGCACCTGTGAGATTGTGACCCTGGACCGGGACAGCAGCCAGCCTCGGAGGACGATTGCTCGGCAGACAGCCCGCTGTGCGTGCAGAAAGGGGCAGATCGCCGGCACCACGAGAGCCCGGCCCGCCTGTGTGGACGGTAAGCACCCGCGGCCCCGGGACCCCTCAGGGTGCTAAGCACAGTGTCACTGACGGTGCCTCTTCCCTGACACGACCCCTTCCCTGAAGGCCCCCAGGCCTCGACGCAGCCTCGGGTCAGGCCCTCGGCTGTCAGACAGCTGCTTTCATGGTGGGTGCTGTGAGCCTGTGCACTTGGGGACTGGGCAGGGTGCGGTCTCCAGTTCCTGGGGGCTGGTCAGGGCGAGGCTGGCACCCTGCCTTACTTGCCTCTATGTGGGGGTCTCTGGCCTGAAACTGTTGTTCTTTGGTGTTACCTCGGGGGGAGGGAAGGGACAGCAGTGGGGTTCCGTCGTCTATGTGTGGTCTGGCCGAGGCTGCCAGCGGGACCCGGCTCCTTGTCTCCAGGTCTGACCAGTTCAAGAGACTTGTGCCTGGACTCATAGGCCACAGTCCCCGCCCCCACGGGCTCTGAGCATGTGCAGGTGAGCTCCTGCTGTCAGCTAGCAGTGTCCCCTGCCAGAGATCAAGCTGCTGACAAGCTGCGCCGTGCTCAGCCTTGCCGAGTCAGCACTTGGAAAGGGCACCTGCTATGGGGTGGCATGGGGCAGGAGGGGAAAGGGGCCCCTGGGAGGGGCTGTCCCGGTGTCTGGTGGAAGCCTGTCCGCGGTACGGAAGTGTGCTGTGCATGTGCTGTGCCTGGCCATGGGGAGAGAGTGGCCTTTACCAAGGCGGCTGGTGACCAGCCAGGCTCAGGGGTCAGCATGAGACCTGGGAACCCCACAGCCAGGACCTCCCCAAGGCCCAGTGTGTCCTGGTGTCAACACCAGCCAAAGGTCAGGGGTGGGCATGTAGAGCAGGCATTAAATCCAGGCTGGGCCCCACCTTGTGACCAGAGTGGGTGGGGAGACCCCTCCCTGGGGCAGACATGGGGGCTGCTGGGGGGCTAACCAGTAGCCCTGTGCCCATCCAGGCAGCTTGGGGTGAAGGACCTCACACGGGGGTATTGGAAGCCTTCATTTCAGGCACAGCAACTTGACCACAGCCCAGGAGAGGGTGCAAGGAGGGAGAGTCCCCCATGGGTGAGATTCAGAGTCCCCTCTGTGGGGGGGCTCTGAGGCCACCTCCTTGGGGTGGAGAGAAACCAGCATCTCTGAGTGACGGGCATAGACTTGGGCTGCTGTGGGGTTGCCCTGGAGCTGCGGCCTGGTGAGGGCAGAGGCCCTGCAAAGCCAGGTGAAAACAGGCAGGGACTGGCAGGTGGAGTAGGGCAGAGGACATATGGGGTTGTTGCTGGCCAGCGGCCCCTCCAGGCCTAGGTGGACTTCATGGCAGCTGTACGGGTGACATCCTGCACTGAGACATGGGTGTGGGCATCTCAGGCCCGGCGCAGTGCTCATGGGCCTTCCGGGGACTGGATGCAGGGACCTGCGAAGATGTGTCCCTGGTCAGCTGGCCCACCTCGTGGAGGGCAGGCACTCGCCAGGCCTCCCAGGGCTGGATTTGGAGTCCAGGTTTTCTGACTCTGGTCAGGAGCCCTTTTCCCCCTCTACTGCCCCAGCAGGGGTTCCAGATGCCCAGCTTCAGATCCCACTGCCTCTGCTCAGGAGCCCGAGATGGGCAGCCTTGCCCGTGTGCTGTGATCTAGAACACGGGGTCAGGGACAGAGCCTGCTGCTGTGTGGGCACCAGTAAAGGTCCTTGGAGAAGGGCGAGCACATAGAGACAGGGCCAGACATCCTGAGCCCTCCACGGGGGAGGTGGCTGCACTAGGAATAAGAATGCTGGTATCGGGCAGGTACAGTGGCTCACGCCTGTAATCCCAGCACTTTGGGAGGCCGAGGTGGGTGGATCACGAGTTCAGGAGTTCAAGACCAGCCTAGCCAAGATGGTGAAACCGCGTCTCTACTAAAAATACGAAAACTAGCCGGGCGTGCTGGCAGGTGCCTATAATCCCAGCTACTCAGGAGGCTGAGGCAGAGAATCGCTTGAACCTGGGAGGTGGAGGTTGCAGTGAGCCGAGATCGTGCCATTGCACTCCAGCCTGGGTGACAGAGCGAGACTCCGTCTAAGAAATAAATAAATAAAAAGAATGTCAGTATCACTAGGAGGAAGGTGTGCTGATGGGCCAGGCCCTGGATCCCCCAAAGCCAGAAAGACCCCTCCAGGGCTCTCCCAGCAGAGTCAGCGCAGGGTGAGGAGGATGAGGGCTGACTGATACTGAGCTGTCTCCGGGTGTCTCCAGTGAGGCAGGAATAGGGCAGGCCGTGAGTCTGCCCCAGGGCCCACTACCTGGACCCCTAACCCCATGAGGCCTCTGCAGGAAGGGAAGGAGGGGAGGGAGCCTCGGGCTCTTGGCTGAAGGGTCAGGCCCTGCCCAGACCTCATCCCCCGCACCTCTCCTGCCTGCAGATCCCCTGTGCAACTGGGGGCTGCGTGCACCGCTCAGGTGGGATGCCCAGGGAGAACCCACGGGCCAGGCAGGCTTTCGGCTGAGCCACCCTGGCTGTCTGCCCTGGACCAGCAGCCATACGCCACCGGCCCTCCTGCCCCCGACCCTGAGACTTTGTGGGAACCTCTTTGGCACTTGGGAGGGGGCTTCTGGGGCGAGAGGCTGAGCTTGCTGGAGTGCGCTGGAGGAGAAAGGAGCCATCCGAGGCTTCTGGTGCCTTTTGAGGACCTGGGGCAGGGAGGAGCGGGCCGCTGGAGCCTTGCTTCCATCCTTATTAAACACATCTATCAGTTTGCATCTGTAGAAGGCATCTGATTAAACAACAGGTACACAGGGCCTCAGGGCTGCTCTGTGGCTCCCAGGCCTCGGTTCTGCAGAGCTGGATCCCGGGGCAAGCTAGGGCAGAGACATGGTGGTCTTCTTTCCAGGGAAGGGGACTGCTTCTCCCACAGCCACTGCCCTCCCGGCTGCCTGTATCTACAGCCACCGGAGCACATGGTGGGCACGGTGCCTTCTCAGGGACACTGATTCTTCCCAAGACTGGGAGAGGGAGAGCGTTGCTCTGCATGTCCTGGGAGTTCACAGCCAGGCCCTTCCTTTCTTCTCATTACCTCTGCACGCCTGTGGGGAGACTTAGGGTCAACACTGATTACTAATTGAATCTGGGTCTGCTCATCTGAAACTGCCTTCACTTCCCTCTCACCAGGAGCCTCCTGGTGCCTCAGGAGCTGGGTCCCAGAGACCCAAATTAAAACCTTAACATTTTCAAGGGAGGCCAAACAAATTAGTTAGCTTGCTTCTTTTTGCACAGTGGGCATTTTCCAGGCTGCCATCTAATTTAATTTTTGCTTTTCTCTTTTCTTGCTCTGTGTGCATAATAAGTTTCCTCGCATGTGAATTGTGTCTGCTAAAGAGAACACGGGTGCCCTGTCGGGCTGGGTTGGAACTGAATGCGAGTAGGGTTTAAATGGGGAAGGCGCGTGCTGGCTCTCCCGTGTTCCGTAACTGCAGGAGCCGGGAACCCTGGCACAAACCTGACTCTGCTCACTTGTTCATCAGTTGGCTTCTTAATTGTTCGTGCATTTGCTCACTCACTCATCTGTTGAAAGAAGGTGTATGCCCATGGCGGCAGGGGAGGTGAATGGGAAAATCAACTCCAAACACCCGATACAGAGAGCCACGCAGTGCCTCAGGTGCGGGAATTGAGATTGGGGCCCCAGAGTGTAGTCACTTCTTCCTGCCTGGACCTCAGCAAAGATGCATCCATGAGGAAGCATTTGAATAGGGTATTGAGGGATGAAGAGGAGCTCACCAGCAATGCTTCTCTTTGTAAAAAGAGGGGGGCCAGTG
The DNA here is from genome assembly GCA_963573385.1 of Cacajao melanocephalus. Taxonomy (NCBI): domain Eukaryota; kingdom Metazoa; phylum Chordata; class Mammalia; order Primates; family Pitheciidae; genus Cacajao; species Cacajao melanocephalus. The sequence continues at coordinate 4,518 of CAUYLG010072859.1, read as the reverse complement.
GTTAAGCGGAATTCTGGCCTCCAGACTCCCTGGCCTTGTCTCTGAGCTACAACATTTCTGGGTGAACGTCATCCCAGCCTGTACAGGGCAAGGCTGTGAGCCTGCGCACCTACCCGCCTGCGAGATCCAACTGACAGGACCAGCAGTGAGAGAGTCAGACACAAGCCAGCCACTCACTGCCGTGCGTTCCATCTTACACACACACTTCAGCCACCGGCCCCCTCCCTCAGGGCTGCCATCCCAGGCAGGCAGCGGGTTGACGATGCCCTGGGGGCTGGGCAGGTCCTGCTTCTGCTCGTTTCTATTGGTTTATGCAGGTGTTCCCTTTTCCCATCAGCACACACGTGTTGGCTCCCGCAGCCCCCACAGCGCTGCCTTGAGGACTGAGACCTGGTCCCCAAGTTTGGCCCTCACCCAGCCCTCACCCCAGGCGTGCAGCAGGCAGCTGTGCCCAGCCAGCCCTCCTTGCTGAGGCAAGGTCTTTCTTTATGAACACAGGTGCTGTCTCCCATAAGTCCAGTTCTCCTGAAACTCCTTTTCCAGGAAATCAAAATAAAGACTGCAGCCCAGTATGGGGGTAGCAGAGGGTGGTGGTTTGTGCGTGGGGCTGCCCTGGAGCTGAGCCGCGGGGTGAAGGGTGCTGGCCTCCAGTCTCGGGCCTGATCCAGGGCAGGTTTCCCTGGAAGCTTTTGGGGTTGGTGGGCTGCAGTCATGGCCCTGTGCAGACCCATTGTCAGGGCTGCAGCGGCCACTGGGGGGTGCGGGACAGCCCAGCTGACTGACAGGTCTGGGGAGGTTGTGCCCAGGAAGGGGCAGGGCCAGAGGTCCTGGAGGTGCGGGCTGGGCGGAGCCTAATATTCTCCAGGCCCGCACGAGGCCTTGAAAGCCACCAGCGTCCTGGGCTGGGAAAAAGAGACAGAAAGCAGACAGGTGGGCACTGCTGGGTTCTAGGCAGAGGTGTGGTGGCCGGAGTCTGCCCCTCCGGTACTGGGAGTTTGAGGCAGGTGTGGGAATCAGAGGCCCCGCCCACTCTCAGGCAGCGTGGATGGGTGGTCGTAGACGCACGGCCTTAGTGGGGTGGACGCTGAGGCCGTGGTGTCTGGTGTCTGGTGTCTGTGCTTCACATCTGCTTTAGAGCCCGGGTGCAGAGAAGAAGGGGCACAGTGAGGGGCCTCTGTGCTCAGCGTCGCCTTCCACCCCATGTCCCCAGCCTTGACCTGGTCCTCCAGCTGCAGGTCAGCATGGGAGGGCGGAGGGTGCCCCAGCCACCTACGGGAGTCTGGAGACAGTCCCTGCCCTTGGTGTGGGGATGGGGACCACACTGACGGCAGGGCCGTGGGCCCCTGGGCTGTGGGTCCGGGCGGCAACTGCAGGAGCCAGGGGGGCTGTGAGTCCGAGCAGCAATTGCAGGAGCCAGGGGGGCTGTGGGTCCGGGCGGCAACTGCAAGAGCCAGAGGGGCTGTGGGTCCAGGCAGCGGCGGGAGCCAGGGTGGCTGTGGGTCCGGGCAGCGGCTATGGGAGCTGGTGGGGGGCTGTGGGTCTGGGCAGTGGCTGCGGGAGCCGGGGTGGCTGTGGGTCCGGGCAGCGGCTGCGGGAGCCGGTGGGGGGCTGTGGGTCCGAGCAGCAACTGCAGGAGCCAGAGGGGCTGTGGGTCCAGGCAGCGGCTGCGGGAGCCAGGGTGGCTGTAGGTCCGGGCAGCGGCTGCGGGAGCCGGTGGGGGGCTGTGGGTCTGGGCAGGAGCTGCGGGAGCCGGTGGGGGGCTGTGGGTCTGCGCAGTGGCTGCGGGAGCCGGGGTGGCAGGGAAGCCACTTCCTCACTTGTCTTTCCCCCGTTGTTGGCCGTCATCATGCCTGGCAGCTCATGGTGCCCTAGAAATGTGGAGTTTACTCACAGGAGCGTGGATGTGAAAAGCCTTTCAGCTGTGAGAGGCCGGACAGAGCACAGCATCGTCTCCACCTCGAGGTGCTGGCAGGGCCTTCAGGGCCAGCTGAAGCCGCTATGGCTGGGATTAGGGCGAGGGGTTTTTCCACCAGGAGAGACGTGAATCACCTGCTCTATTGTACACAGGAGGCTGAGAGTGTGCCAAGGTCCCCTAAGATATGGTGTTCGTGGCTGACTCAGCCTGACCTGACCAGTCAGCACTCAGCCTGGCCAGGGGTGAGCCCCAGGGTGGCAGCTGGAGAGGCCGTGGCCGGCCCTGCCTGTCCCGTTCAATCCCCTCAGCAAGTGGTGTTTGCGAGAAGAGGGGCCCCGGTGCCCCGCAGTCTTCACACAACACGGAGACTCTGTGGTCAGTATAAAGTCAACGTGAAGATGGCAGGCCAGTGTGGGGCAGCAGAGGGTGGGGGTTTGTGAGCAGGACTGCCCCAGAGCTCCGCCATGGGGTGAAGGGCGGCGGCCTCCAGCCTCTGTCCTGGACTGGGGCAGTTTCACTGGAAGCTTTTGGGGTTGTGGGCTGCAGTCATGGCCTTGTGCAGACCGATTGTCGGGGCCGCAGTGGCCACTGAGGGGTGTGGCCAGCCGGGCTGACTGACAGGTCTGGGGAGGCTATGGGCGGAAGGGGCTGTCTGTGAGCAGTCCTTCCTGCACTGAGCCGTGACCGCCCTCGGCAGCTGGCATCCTGCGCTGACCGCCTGGCACCATCTAGGAGGGGGTCTGGGGCCCTCGCCAAGTCACAGAGGCCCTGATCTGAGGAAGAATAAGGAAGCCCGGGGGGGCTTCCGAGGGGTCCAACCTCCATGTGGAGTACCCGGCTTTGCTCTGGGCTGTTTGCTGGGCACTCACTCCCCTAACCTGAGGAAAGGACTCGTGGTCCAGGTACCTTCCAGCACGTGACAGAGGCCAGCTGGGCCCCTGCCTGCCTCAGGATGCGCCCTCACCACTGCGGGGGCGTGGACGTGTTGGCTCCCTTCTGCCAGCTCAGGGAGATCCCGCATTTCCAGAGGCTCCCTGAGGCCACGGGCAGCTGGGTCTGCAGCCACATCCCCAGCCAGGTTGTGGGTCCTGCCCACCCCGGGACCCCTCCTGGCTTGGGGTCTATGCTCTGTGCACAGAAGCTGTGGTTGCTGGCATGGCCCTCTGTTTGGCAGATACTGCCAGCCGCCAACTAGCTCGACCATGACGGGGCTGTTGGGACACAATCTCCGCACAGACTGCTGCCACTCGCAGCCTTTTAGTTACGGAACCGCTGCTGGGAGAGGGTGGCGTGTTACAAATGCTTCGCAAGTGGAGCGGCGCCTGGGGGCTGCTGGCTACACTTCCTTCCCCAGCACATCCCTCAGTGTCATCCTGCCTGATCCAGATGGGGTTGGAGACGCCCTGGAATGCAGGCGCCATGTCCCTCAGTTGTGAGCCCGGCTCATTTGGGAGGAAGACGGTGGGACATGCGGAGACCCTGCCCCCGGTTTCCTAGGACGCAGATAAGAATTGCTTCAGTCCACAGCATGCAGCCGTGTCAGGCCCAGCAGATGGGCAGGGCGGGTGTGGCTGCTGCTGGAGCCTCAGCTCACAGTGCCCTGGCCAGCCCAGGGCCACTCTGGTGGACTTCTTTCGGGGAGGAGCTGACGGCTCGGCCCAGCCTTGGCTGTGGTCTCAGGGGACAGTGGCCCCTGTGTCAAAGGCCAGGCAGTTTGCTCATCAGAGTCCCGTTTTACCGGAGGGAGGAAGCCCATCCTTCTCCAGCAAGTTAGCCAGTAGATAGTTCCAGATCTTGGTGCCTTTAATTGTTGGAAAAGCACACAGCAGCTGCGTGGCTCTGACACCTGTGCAGAGAGACAAGACTGTGGACCCAGGGTGTCCTTCTGCTCAGAACATGGACTCCCTTGGGTGTCCCCCACTGTGAGCCCCCCCAACTGGGATGAAAAGAGGAAACCCCAGCATTCAAGGAGCACTGTGTGAACCGAGGCTCAGCACGGGAGTCCACGCATCCCCAGGACAGAGATCCGAGGCCAAGGCTCCGCACGGGAGTCTGCACATCCCCAGCCCAGCTGGTTGGTCCTGCTCCGTCACTTTGTGTGCATTTCGGTGTGGTCCAGAGCGCACCTCTTCCCTGGGGCGTGTGTCTGTCTTGCAGCTAGCCCTGCAGCCCCACCGTGATGGGATGGTGCCATCGACGCCCGCATCTCCGGCACGCGGCCTGTGGCCTGCTTGTGTAGGCGCTCTGTGAATGTTTGTCAGTGTTCCTGATACTTCTGAATGCCTGGTTAGAGCAGGTTTTCAGGGACACCCGATGATGATCAGAGCCAGCGAACCTGCAGGCCTGAGCTGGGGGCAGAGGGAAGGATGGGGGGGCGCCACTGCTCTTGAGTCTGAGTGATGCCTTCCAGCTCCTCCATGGTGTTTAAAGTATCCACTACACTCTGCTAATAATGCCGCTTTCCTCATCTTACACACATTAATCAGCGTTTGAGAATAATCAGCATCTGCAAGAAGAAATATCTTTGAAAAATCTTTGAGGAAATTCTCTCCGGGAAGCCGAGAGCGGAGGGCCCAGCGTGTGGCGCTGCCTCGGGCCCTGAT
>CAUYLG010072858.1:0-124125 GCA_963573385.1 Cacajao melanocephalus | reverse complement strand
TTCTTTTCTTGTTTTAATGCCAAATTTGTTTTTAAAATAAAATTAACTTTAAATGCTTTGGTAAATTGTTTTTTTAACGCAAAAAAAAAAAAAAAAAAAAAAAAAAAAAACTACATAGATGAATAAACTTACTTGAATCTAACAAATTTGGGCAAATAAAATAGTATGAGCAAAGTAGAGTGTGTGTGTATATATATATATATATATGTATATACGTGTGTATGAGCAAATAAAATAGTATGAGCAAAGTAGAGTGTGTGTGTGTGTGTATATATATATATATATATATATGTATATACGTGTATATATGTAATTTTTGCTTTTTGAGATGGAGTCTTACTCTGTGGTCCAGGCTGCAGTGCAGTGGTGTGATCTCTCTCACTGCAACCTCTGCTTCCCGGGTTCAATCAATTCTCTTGCCTCAGCCTCCCAAGTAGCTGGGACTACAGGCGCCTGCCACCATGCCCTGCCAATTTTTAGTAGAGACAAGATTTCACCCTATTGGCCAGGCTGGTCTTGAACTCCTGACCTTGTAATCCACATGCCTCGGCCTCCTAAAGTGCTGGGATTACAGACGTAAGCCACTTCACACAGCCCAAAGTAGAGTTTTAATTAAAATTGTAATGCTGAAGTAACTCCGTAATATTGATGAAGCTGGTTCAATCTCAGTTTATTATTTCTGCATAAGTAGTATTGTTTCTTTCATTATTACTTATGCAGGAATAATAATTATAAACTGAGATTGCCCCATAAAAACTGTGAAATACGGTCACCTTATTCATAGTCTTTATCTTTCTCTGCACTTAGCTGTGTGACCTGAGCAGGTTACTTAAACTTGTTGTGAATTAACCAATAATTTCCAATGTGAGCTCTGGTGCTGTACTTAAACCTTGGCTACCCCATTTAATGGTTTTGTGAGCAAAAGCTTCCAGGCAGAGTTGGATAGACAGTGAGTTTGCAAAGAATAAAGCAAAATAAATTGGTACTAATAAGAAATGACTCTTTCTGCCTCAGTTTCACCCCCATTAAACACTGAATATAATAATGGAAAATGTTTCTGGAGTTGAATTCCAGGAGACAATAAACTAATGATTTTTCTCCTAAAACAACTTCATCCTCAGAAATAAGAAAAGACCAAAGATGTTGAGGAGGTGACGAAGTTTGTATCATTCCCCTAACATCATACCTACCTTTCTACCTTTTTCATCCCTATCCTCACCTCATCTAGTCTAAGCTCTTGGGAAAAATAAAAAATACTATGATATACTTTTGAAATTCAAAGACATGTTTATATAATTCCCTTTTAATATCATAAGAATATACTATTTATTAATTTTAAAAACTCACCATAGTGTGGAAAGCCAGGCAAAGTTTCCTTCTATCATCCAGTCCTAAAACCTCTTTCATTTCTGTAGAGGAAGATTGATCACGTAAATTTGTTTTTGATGGAAAAACCCATTATTTTAAGTTGTGCATTGTGAGAAAAAAAAAGTTTGAAAGTTCTCCTTAAAAAATGGAGTTACACAATGCAGACATTAGAAGAAAGAAAATATAAATCAATTTTTGTCTTCTTGCTAGGTCCAAGTTTTACAATAAGGGGTTATGTTTTCTGCGTTTTCTCTCCTTTCATTAATGTGACAAGAAGCCTTAGCCTTGCTTGTACATATCAGAAAAATAAGTTCTTGGATTACATGCAGGCCCAGCTTAAAGCAGTCATTCAATCAAAAGGAAATGTGGCCTTTAAGTTTTAGTGCTTTGTAATGTTCTGTAGAAGCCATAACCCACTTCAATAGATGAAAAGAAAGTAAATGGAGACATTGCGTGAGGGTGTGTATATGTGTGTGTGCCCCTGTCAGTGTGACCCAAAGCAGCTTCCCTCTCCTACATTGTGAGAAGGTACCAAGGATTTAATATAGGTTATTTATGCAAAAATTTCATGGTCATACCAAAATATGGAGTTTAATGAGGCCAGTTTACAACCTAAAAAAGAGATTTAATTTTTCAAATAGTCCATGTGATAAAGTTACATAGAGCAAAAGGAGGAAATAACAATCCAAAAGGTGATTAGGTGAGGAAAAAATCATGTTCAAATGCTTTTCTTCCCCTAAACATCCACCTGTAGAGGCAGTTTAAAAGACTAATTGCTTGCAGACATTTAAAGTTCAGATTTCTGACACAAAAATCAGTGGCCAATGTGTCATATATTAAACTTCAGAGGGAAAGTCAAATTAGGCTTTTCAGATTAGAGAAATGTCTCTTGCCCCAGTATTAGTGAGTTCATGCCTTAATAAATTATCTAATGAGTTTTCAACAAGCAACACAGTTAAATAGAATAGAAAGACAAAAATTGTTTTTTAAAATATTTGGTTATAGAACATTGAAACAATAACTTCTTAATTGTATATATTCATAAAGGGAAATACAAAATATAAGACAATAACTCAAAATAGTTTCTGTTAATTTATAATACATCATGTATGTGTATTCAAATGTTCTAGATAATCATGTATTAAAAGAAATAAATAGGGTTCAGTACTGCTCAGCTTCTCAAGTCAGGTTCACAGAGGGGACTACCTTGTAAGATACAAGTATTATATGTTTTATATGATGCTATAAAGTACAATCCATTATATTTAGTCAAATATGAGAAAAAAGTACAAATCTAAGTCGTAAATGGTTAAATGGGCTACCTATGTGATCAAACACTTATACAGTTCTTCTAACTGTATAACCTTGGGAAAGGTGTCTAACTTTTTGGAACCTTAGCTTTTCTCTGCATAACTTGTCAACTTCTTATAAAAATTAAATTACAATTATTAACAGAATTATTGATCTAGAAAATCATTTTTTAGATTATCTAGCCCAATACTTAATGTTATAGATGATAGGTCTAAGGCCCTCAGATTGAATTAATTTTGCCCAGGTCACACATGGCAGTATCTGCAGCACTGTTGTGCAGCGTGTGTTTTCTACATCACCATACTTTGTGCTTTCACCTCTGACATTCTGTCTTATGATACTTTAATAATTAGAACTCTAAGTTCAGTTTCTGAGACATACATGTTAAAGCCTACCTAATATTTGTTTTTAAAAATGTTTTCTATCAACCTGTTTCCACAATTTGAGCTGCTAACTACATTAAACTGAAGATTCCAAATGCAACTAAAGTTGTAGCTAACTTTAGTTGTATTCCTCAGTTATTGCAATCTGACAATGTATCACAAAAATAGTTATCAGTGGTTTCCATGTTGTCTAAACTAATGAGTAATTTTCTGAATTATAGAATTTAGTAAGTATAATTACAGAGTGTCTTCACATAAACTTTAATATAAAATGTAAACTTATTATATTATAATATTCTATAAGTTATATTTCTTTTTATTAAGATACTAGGCTTAAAAAGTCAATAATACAACACATTCCATTGAAATAAAAGATGTTGGACTGTTTTGGATTATCTAGTATTTCAAACAATTTTTCTTTCTTTTTTTGTTTTAGTTTTTTTAAATAGCTATTATTTTAAAGAGCAGTTTCAGATTCATAACAAAATTGAGCAGAAAGTGCAGAGATTTCTCATGTAACATGTGCCCCTAAACACACATAGCAAGCCTCTGTCATTACCAACATCTATTACCAGAGTGGTACATTATTATAATTGATGAACCTATATTGACACAACATTTTCACCAAGAGTCCATAGTTCACATTAGGACTCGCTCTTGATGTTGTACATTCTATAGATTTGGACAAATGTATAATGACATGTATCCACTATTATAGCAGATACGTTATTATATGTTTTCTATTACAGAGTACAGAGCAGTTTCAATGCTCCAAAACTCCTCTCTGCTGCTCTACCTATTTGTCCCTTCCCCCAACTTCTGTAAACCATTGATCTTTTTACTGTCTCCATCAATTTTCCTTTTATAGAATGTCATATAGCTGGAATCATACAGTCTATAGCCTTTCAGACTGACTTCTTTCACTTAGTAATAGGCATTTACATTTCCTTCATGTCTTTTGATTTGTTTTGTTTTTTGAGACAGGGTTTCTCTCTGTCACCCAGGCTGGAGTGCAGTGGTGTGATCATATTTCATTGCAGCCTCAACTTCCTGGGCTAAATCACTCCTCCCACCTCTGCCTCCCAAGTTGCTGGGACTTCAGGCATTTGTCATCATGCCTGGCTATTGTTTTTTAGGGTTTTTTTTTTTAACACTTTTTGGGTATTTTTTATAAAGTCAGAGTTTTGCCATGTTGCCCAAGCTGGTCTTGAACTCTTGGGCTCAAGTGATTTGCCAGCCTTGGTCTCCCAAAGTTCTGGTATCACAGGAATGAGCCACCATGCCCAGGCTTCCTCCATGTCTTTTCATGGCTTGATAGCTCATTTCTTTGTAGTGCTGAATATATTCCAATGTCTGGACGTACCACAATTTCTGCATTAACCTACTGATAGACATCTTGATTGTTTACAAGTTTTGGCAATTATGAATAAAGCTGCTATAAATATGTGTGCTGCTTTTTGTGTAGGCACAGGTATTCAGCCCTTCTGAGTAAATATGAAGGAGCATGATTACTGAATCATATGGTAAGAATATGTGTAGTTTTATAAGAAACAACCAAACTGTCTTCCAAAGTGGCTGTACCCTTTTACATTCCCACCAGCAATGAATGAGAGTCTGTGGCTCCACATTCTCACCAGCAGCTGGTGTTGGTGTTCTAGATTTTGGCCAGTTCTAATAGCTGTGTAGTGGCATCTCGTTATACTTTTAAATAAACAGTTTTGATAAATAACTTAGAAATAAAGACAAGTTTGGGAGTTGAAGATATCAACATCTTTAAATTCTTTATAAGACATTTTTATGTATGTATATAGTTGGAGCTTGAACTGGTACTGCAAAATACAGAACAGACATTTTATAGAGCTACCCATCATGTCTTATATGTAAAAAACAATACTTCTTTTTTTTCTTAGAATGAACAGATGTCTTTCAACAGGGAATATTAAGAAAATACATATTTGATGTCTGAAATAATGTCTCTTCATGGAGTGTCAGAAAAGGACAGGTAAATCCTCCCCATTTATCTGTTATTTAGATGTTATTTTTGTTTAAATAAATAACCAAGCATCAAAATGAATCTTGATTATATAAATTCATATCATCTCCATCATCCAACTTTTCATTTTCCTGAGATTTATCTGTAAAACATTATCAAATTAACTATATTTCTCATTTCAATCTCCAAATTCTTATGACATATATGTATACAAGATACACCACTAAAACTATGAACCAGTTTACACTTTGCCTTCGTTTGCTTTCCAATTTACTCATTTTACATATGTATGTATATATATAAATAATAATAAAATAATATATTGTTATATATTATAAATAATATATATAAATATATATATATATATATATTTCCCCATAGTGAACTTTAAAATAGTTCAGTGGCAAGGACTTTATCTTATACTTTCTTTGTGTCTTCTTTAGAAGATAGCACAGTAGAAAATTATAAATTCTTGCTGGATTTTGGAGTTCAATGTAATCATCAAATGGTTTTTCAAATTAGTTATTCTGAAACCTGTTGTGAGTAAAAACATATATAAACAAATTTACATAAAATTACAAGTTACAGTTAGTAGCTTAATACATTAGCCTTTCCAGATTTTACCAGGCAGAAGCAAACCTTAGCCAAAGGAAGAGAACTATAATGACTGGGTTCTAAAGAGGAAGTTCAAGCCAGTGAACACACCCTTGACTCTTGCTACAGTGTGACTGCCTCCACAACCCATACCCTTTACCAGTGGTTCTCTTACTTTAATGTGTATCAGCATCCCTGGAAGGTGTGTTAAAACGCAGATCACTGGATCTCACCCTCAGAGTTTTTATTCAAGTCTCAGATGATGCTAAGGCTTCTGGTCAGTCAGTGGTCCAGTTTGAGAATCATAGGCACAGACTGGTCACTGAATCAAATTATAACATGATAGTTAATATGACATTAGCATTACAAATATCATAGTATATTAATAGCATAGTAAAAGCATTATAGTAATGACATTAGCATATTAGCATATGTGGATCACAGATGTGATACTAGAACCTAGGATTGGAATGTTTCAGGATCAGATCTGTAAGAATGTAAGAAGCTGGCTGGTGGCCACAGAACCTATAAAGCATCCCCAACCAAATGGAACATAGGAGCAAAGCATCAAGTCAGAGAACATAATGAGATCAGAGGTGAAGGTGTACATAGCAGAGGAAAATAGAACAGTTGTACCAACACTGGATAAAGCATGTAAACTGAGTCAATAGAAATACCACTGGGACACGATGCTATGACCTGAGTTATTAAACCACAGAATGTGAGGAGGCAGCATGCCCACATGGTGGGGATATAAAAACCCATTGTAACAAAAGCCACTTGTTCCAGAAATCTGTCTCTCCAGTTGCAATCTCTTTTCTTCCTTTCTTGACCTAGTAAGCCCTCACTCACCATTGCACTCCAAGTTTGCATTCCCCGTTTGAAATCTATTACTCTATCTTATCAACACCCTCAGACTTCAATTATTAACCTTCCCAAACTTTAGCATGTTAAACTCTAAATCAATCACCCAAAGAGTGCAAGTTCTTGACTAGGATATGTCCTCTTCTCTCTGCTTGGAAGGGAAGGCAAGCAATGATTCTCTTTAAGGTCTCTAAGTCTGCAAGCCATGATAAATAATGAAGAGAATATCTACTCATGACACTGAATAATCTGTAAGAACTGACCAGTCCCTACACGCGCACACACACACACACACGCACACACACATACACACACACACACACCTTCATAGTTTTGTGAAGCATGTAAAAATAATCTAAAGCCATGCTTGTAAAGTGGTTCTTACTATTGAAAATTGCTTTAGAAAATATAATATCTGGGACATTATGATTCTTCTACCTCCAGAAAAATCTGAATGATAATAGTAACAATGGATTTCAATTACATACTTGAGTTACCTTTCAAATAATCGTGGACAATTCGTTAAGAAAACCAGATTTGTATTGTTTAATTCCAGCTTTGTCATTATTTGAGGACCTAGAGCAAATCTCGAAGTCTTATCTGTGAAGTGGTGGAAAAAAATTATTTTTGAAGAATATTGTGAAATTAAAAGTATAGAAAACATCTAATATTCCAACAAACTCAGAGTACTCAAGCTCCTCCCAGTATGTAGCTAATGTTGGGTCTCTCTGGAAAAGCTTTTTATCTCTCAAATCCATTATCAGCACTTTATTCATGATTCTATTCTCACTTCCCCATATAGTTAATAATGGTTTTTGTTTGTTTGTTTGATTCATTTTAAAGTTGTGAAAATCAAGACATCAAGCACATAGAAAAAAATTTCAAGTGGCAGATGAAGTATTCAAATCCAGGTCTATATGATTCCAGAGAAAAATATTTTATCCACTCCACTCTTGGACATTTCACATAGGTTTATTTATCCATAGAGCTTATAGTCAAGCAGAAATAATGTACTCCATCAGGACCAATGAATGTATCTTGTGCCAGAATCGCCCTAGAGTCATCTTAAATTGTAATTGTATGCTGAAACGGTAAAGGGTTTAGCGTTCCCTTTTTACCAATTAATATGAAGACTTTTCATTTCTATAAGGTCCTTTATAGTTTTTCATGTGCCTGTGAGCCCACATCCTCATCTAAAGGAAATTGCCCACCCACAGGTCCCACCCTTAGCTCAGCTGATTGAATTGGGGATGTACCTCTGACCCAAGAGTCACCAATCCGTAGGCTTTACAGTGACCCTCTACATTGGATTCTGACAAGCCAGGCCAGTCATACTTCTTATTTTAAAAATGCACTAAGAAGCCCAAAAAAGATGCAAGACGGCCATGAGGACAGAGAGAGAATAACACCTAAGGTGCTAGCATGGCATAGGCCTGAGGTCGGAGCCCTAGAGACCAGCTATCTAGAATGAAACTGTCACCATGGAATTGCATCATTGAACATTCTAGGTATAAAAAATTGCACATTTTATGTTCTCCATTGCATACTTTCAGAGCACTCAATGATATTCTTACCATATTTAAAAGGAAATGACTTTTAAAGGTCACAAGGTGGCTAAATGTGTTTCCACGCATTTTCTCCAGTGGCATCCTTTAAGAATTTCTGTGAAATTAACACAAAAATTAATGGTAACAAGCACATAGAGTTATTAATAATATTTACATTTAAGTGATGAAAACTTTCTAAAAGTAGGAAAAAAACACGTTACTTATGTTTTCAATGTCTTGTAATTTGTGTGTGATTTTTAAGTATTAAATATATTTTAAATAACATGTATAATGCACTTGCTTTGCCAGTCTCTGATTGTTTTCATGAATTCAAGGGTAAAACTCATGATGCTGATTTACTCCCAATTGTGGTATAGAGGAAAACCACAGACTTTGGAGTCAGTCCTGGGTTCAAATCATGATGCTGATACTTATTAGATATATGATAGCTGAGGAAGAACATATACTCCGGGCAATATTTCACACCTCGGTACAAGATGAACTATGTTAATGCATACTTTGCCTATTATCATTGTCTGGGTTAAAGGAGATAAACCAGAAAGCACTCTACAGAGTTCCTGGTCTGCCATAGCACTATGAATAGTATAATGCTGTCTTGGTACCTCATGTTTTATGATAAAATATTACTCCACTATATATAGCCCAGGGCTTAAACATCATTTTTATTATATATAGGCTCTGACTTTAGCTGTTTATGAAAAAGCAGGTCTTACATATGGTTGAGACATCAGCTGTCACAGTTCTTCCTATATTCAGTGATCTGTAAATCTGATGTATAGTTAGAGTGAACATTCAGTTAATAAATTCTTAGTATTTTCCTAGAGTGATATTAGCAAAGACTTTCAATAATCAGTTTCAGAAATTTAGCATATTGTCAGAAATCTGTTCAAATTTAACAAGTTTAAATTTTTCTACTATTGATTGTGGTTTCGGTCTCATAAAACCTATTATTTTTGTCTTCCTTAAGACCTCTGATCTGACTTCCAGAACTTTACATTTTCACAACTTTCTCATGAGTTTCTTATTCTTATAAAAAGAATGTGAGGTAACATATATTTATACCCCACTTGAAAACTTCAAGCATGAGAGTCCAGTCTCGTTCCCCAAACGCAGCCAGGGGAAGCTGCTTTCACAACACTGTTAATGTTTCATTACCAAGCCAGATGTGGGTGACAGCAGCATTCTCTTTGACAGTTCAAATGGCACATTTTTTGGGAAAGTGCTTAATTCAGAACTACAAGTGGACAGAGCTACCCAGACCTCTTTCAGCATCCTTATTAGGGGTTTCATATTTTTTTGCTGGTATTTCCCCCTTTTTTAATAGGTGAGGCAGCTGACAACTGAATTAGTACACTCTCCTTAGTATGCCAGTGGCTCATGACAATAGCCTGAGGGGGAAGATATAGATAACTGAGAAGTTTTCTCAGTGTTGTGATATATTTTTTCATATGGTTAATAGGCAATTGAAATGACATTCTGTCACAGTGGTGTAAGACAGTGAGCTTGTGATTTCCCATATGCTACCACTAGGAGGAGATGTATTGTGTTCAATACTTAGAAGAAGAAGAAGAAAAGCATAAGCTTAAAGATTAAAAATGTGGTAGTCTGCAAACTTGAATGTCTTTTAGTGTAATTAGGCATCAGCAGCACCTAATACTAAAGACAGGGCAAGTCTGGAGCTGCTCTGCTGATGAAAACATTAAATAGTATTAATAAATAAAACAAAAATTTGAAAAACAATAGTTGTTTATTAAATGGCAGTTAGAAGGCCAAAGCCAAAAAAATGTGACCTAACCTACTTAAACAATGTTATAATTTTTATTTTTGCTCTCAGTAAGTGAGATTTTATAGGCAGGACCATTTTCACATATTCCTTTGCCCTCATTTTTCTTACTTGTATAAGTCCCCATCAGATATTAAAATGTATCCACATTATGCATTATACAGGGGTGTGTGTGTGTGTGTGTGTGTGTGTGTGTGTGAATGAGTGTATGTAAAATGTTATGAGTTAAGTTGTAGTTGACAAGGTGAGGTATTACATTTTAGAGATATTTAATTAAATATAAATTGATAATTTTGATGTTTCCATTCCTATTTTGGAGACAACAATTTTTCTTTTTTGCCTTCCCTACTTTTATTAGCCATTGAACATCTTGTAAGCTTTTTACATATTATAGATAAAACCACATCTTTAAGAAGCCTACTTTTTAGTATGGGTCAGTCCAAATTCCAGAAGATGAGAATTCTCAACTGTGGTTAGAATAATGTTTCCAATAGGTCTCACAATAAAGTCTTATGATATAATGTGAATATTATATTATCAAGTATTAGTATCAGATAAATTTTTTAGTAATTCTTTTAGTATTTTTAGTAATGTGCTACTATATACTAATGTAAATTAACATGGTATCAAATTTGTTACTTTGTTTAAAAATTTTTATTGGAAAATGGTGAGCAGAAGTGAGCTGTTCATAGTTATTTATGTAAGCAGCTACCTAATGGAAAAAGGGTTAGGCAGGTTTTGTTACCCACACATGTTTAACCTCAGGCTTCTTGATCTATTCACCTTTACCAAGTTTTTTGCCTGATGAGCCTCTTCCAGACCTATGAATATAGACATTTGTCATCTGCTGTTAATATGTCACATGTACATCACCTTTGAAGTTTAATATTCTATAAGACATATTATTCTTTTTCAAAAGGATAGTATTTTTCTCCATTTTGGGGAGAACCCCAAAACTCAGGTAACAGAAATGTAGCTCATAAAGTTTATGGAACTTTTAATACACTTCAGTATTTTCATCTTGACTCCAAAATTTAGATTTGTATCATCCTCACTTCAAGGAGAGAAAACTAGACATTATGAGATAGGATGAATTAACTAGCGTAACAGAGATGATGGTAACATTACACCTAAATTACATTGATATCCCAACTCTCCTCATTCTCTATTGGCTCACCATCTGTCCCTAAATAGTCAGAAAAAAAGCGGATGCTTCCTATGTCTAACCAATATGACCTCTTTTTCCCATTTCTCATTTTTCAATGTTATTGATTTGTCCTCAAGATATAACAGGGCAGAGATGTTCTTGCTCATTAAACTAAGCAAGTTAGAGAGACTTTCTGGTTTCTATAAGTAGTATATTAAGGTGATCTAGAGAAACTTGAGCCTGGTGAAACCATTAGTAGACTGGCACAGGAAAAGGCAAAATTATCCACAGTAAGATTTTTTGAAAGGTTTAAGGGCTGTTCAAATGATAAAGCCAAAATAGTTCATGAATGCCAACATTACTTTAGGAAAACAACAATTACTTTAGGAAATGGGTAAAAAATTTTAAAGTAGTGAATAGTTCACTGATTATGTGAATCCAAATATTTATTACTGCCCAGTAGAAATAATTGGCATTTGTCTTAATTCCATGGAATTTCCCTGAGTGACACATAGATTTGCTACAATAAAAGGACTAGATTCTTACCTTGGCTTGGCGCTAAGAAAGGGTGATTAGGCAAGTCAGCAATACTTTGGAAAAGAAAGTCCTAAACATCAGATTCCAGGAGCTTAGCAAGAGCAGGTGCCAAACTGAAGGTCAGCCGTTCTGTTGTAATCATCAATTTGGGAGGAACAGCTTGAATTGATATTTTAAGTCCCCAGATTTTTTTTTGACAGCCTGCTCAACAGGGAGACAGTTTCCAAGAGGTTTTTGGCTGCATGACTTAAGATATACATTTGCTCAGCTACATGGTTCAGGAAAGAGAGGAGATGGCAGGAGGCACAGGGATGATTACTAAAGGCCCCTCCCATGCCTCTCAAATGGAGTCAATTCTGCTTGCTCGTAAACCTACTGAAAGAGGAGCTTGTAGTACAGGAAACAAATGCCTCAGATGACTCAGATGTCTGATAACATGATACATACCATCATAAAAGCAGGCTGGGAAAAATAATGCTGAAGTTAATAACTTGCAAAAGTTAGAGAAAAATCATGTTCCTCCAATAAAATTGAACTGTGTGATCCAGGCAGAATATATTTACTCTGTCAAATTGTGCTTGCTTATGGGTAACTTGTGAGGAAACTGCCTGTAAACTTTACCTTTGGTAAACTGAACTAGAATAAAGTTCAATTGTCTATTGTTTTACTGCCACTGTTAGGACCAGAATCCCCTACCCATACTTCAGGGCCAGTGAAAAATAAATGAAAAGAGAGCTACCATTAGCTCTCTTTAAAAATATATATATATTTTAGCTTCAGGAGTACATATGCAGGTTTGCTATATAGGTAAATTCATGTCATGGGGTTTGTTTTACAGATTATTTTATCACCCAGATACTAAGCCTAGTGCCCAATGCTTTCTAAGGAATGGAGTTTTCTAAGACTGGAGGTCAAACCAAGGGCCAGGACTGCTTTCACATTAGGGAGGTCTGGAGTTCTACGAAGGAGAGGATGGCAGGTACCGAATATTGGAAATAAGATGAGCTGACGTAGATCATGGGAACCGAACAAAAAATGGAAAAAGTGAGAGTCAGGTTCCATCACCTGTAAAAGAACAGCTATAACCTCTGACAGAGTCCAATATGCTTTTCTGAGCTTTTGAACAATACCTAGGCGGGTTGTTACTTTCTGGATGCCAGTCTGAAGACTGACAATACCATGTGGTGTTCTTAGTTAAGGGAATACAAACAGGCAGGCAATGTGCCTAGCACAAGATTCTTAAAAATAATTTGCCATAACTTATCTCCCTCCCAGGACAGCGATAGACATTAGTTTAAAAACAGCATGTGGTATGTCTTACTACAGTCAAATGTATTTATTTATAGATTCTTCTACCTGAGTAAAGTAGAAATTAGGGTAGTTTCTGCCTATTTCTCTTAAATTGTTTAGTTTCTGTGACGGTCCTATAGACCTTGCACATGTCTAGCCACTTGGTACATGACTGGATGAGCACATGTGTGGGGCTTGAGAAAGAGACGGCAGGACTAGGTTTCATAACATCTATGAACTGTGACAACCCCTTCAAAAGGGAAGAGATTAGAGTCTACATGTAAGTGTAGTGCAGGCATTTTGTGTCACTGCAAAATTGCTTCAACTCATTCCTGTGACATAATAACACCCAGGAATAGTAGCTGCGTTAGTAGTTAATAAAATCATCTCCATTTCATATAAAATGATTGAGTTGCCACAGAAACTTAGCAACATTGCTTACAAAACGAAGGGTAAAATAAATATCATCTGAGGAAACTTATACTCAGAAAATAGTTGTATGTTCTGTGCATATTCAAGTACCATCAGTGAATCAGTTAGGAGATTTTTAAATAAAATATTTAATGTATATTTTTAAATACACATAAATTTGTTTAACAAATAGAATCTGAACAGCAGAAGAATACTCTGGTACTTTTGTAAGATGAAATTATAAAACTAATAATGAAATTTGCATATATGTTTAACTTATATTCAATAAATATTACTAAATTAATTAGTTTTTTCAAGGCCTATGAAAAATATGCCATGAATAATGGATGAATCAGAATATCCCATTTAGTGGTTTCTCACATCTTGTTATATATTGAGTGGCTATAAAGGAAGCCTTTGTGACTGCCTTTCAGTACACTGATAATGCTCACCTGTTGCTCTCAAATTCCACTCCTAGCCTCCATCACCACTGATAGGATTTGGCTGTGTCTCCACCTAAATCTCATCTTGAATTGTAGCTCTCCTAATTCCCACATGTTGTAGGGGAAATCGGTGGGAGGTAATTGAATCATGGGGGTGGGTCTTTCCCCTGCTGTTCTTATGATAGTGAATATGTCTCACAAGAACTGATGGTTTTATAAAGGTCATTTCCCCTGTACAAGCTCTCCTTGCCTGGCATCACGTAAGACATGACTGCTCCTCCTTCACCCTCGGTCATGATTGTGAGGCTTCCCCAGCCATGTGGAACTGTAAGTCCATTAAACCTCTTTTTCTTTACAAATTACCCTGTCTCAGCTACGTCTTTCTTAGCAGCATAAGAACAAACTAATACACTCACCTACCCTACCATGCCACTTAGCTGCACTGTGCGAGTACTTAGTATATTAATAGAATAGCTATTTTCAACAGGCATTTTAATAGCCACGACCACACATTCCAACTATTCTAATGTTAACCTTTTCACCAGCTTATGAGGTTCAGATCTTTGCTTTTAATGTATTCTATACACAAGCATGGACCAAGCCTCAATGAAAAAGTTGAAGATCTAAACCTAAAGGAAGGAGACGGGGAGCTCTGAGGAGATTGAGAGTGGAGGGAAATTGCTCTGGACAGGATTACTTACCAAGGGCTTACCTATCCTCCTTTCCAGAGGACATCTGTAAAGGGGCAAGTCTCAGAGACTTGCTCATTTTCTGTTTTCTTGGGAAACTCTGAACTGAATATCACAGAAGTGTGTAATGGTCTTAGGATTCCGCAGACCTGATTTCTGAAAATTGCCAA
Source organism: Cacajao melanocephalus (assembly GCA_963573385.1). Taxonomy (NCBI): domain Eukaryota; kingdom Metazoa; phylum Chordata; class Mammalia; order Primates; family Pitheciidae; genus Cacajao; species Cacajao melanocephalus. The sequence continues at coordinate 109,574 of CAUYLG010072858.1, read as the reverse complement.
TCCATTTTCTCCCTCTAAGAAGGATGCCCGAGGAAGTTATTTTCACTCTTAACCTTTTCTTGAAACAAGGAGAATTAGCTAGCTGTTAAAAACAAAGTCATTAAGTGTTTCACTGTTGTCTATAGAGTACATAACCTAAGGATAGAACAAATTCTTGCCCTCAAGGATCTTACAATCCCTCTCAAAACACTGGATGTGCATTAGCATTTTTATAGTGCAATCATTCTGTGATGTTGTTAGAAATGCTTTATTTAAATGGGCACCACAGTTATATTTTATTCTAATGAAGACTCATTGGCACTATGGATTAGCATTCGCCAGTGGGAAAGTGGCTATTAACCTTGATATATGTGAATGCACCCGCATATTGGAGCCATGTCTCCAAATAGAGTACATTTTCTAAGGTAAAACATGGGGCTAGGGGAGTAGTTACTGAGGAGAGACCATATACATGCTCTATTTACTATAGTTGGTATATTTGAAACTAGAAGAGAACAGAGAGGTGGTTCCAGACTCCAAATATGGGTGAACGTTAACAACTCTTGCTCAAATTCTGCTGTCAGCATCAGAAAAATTAAGATAGTTTTTTGTTTTAACTTTTATTTTAGATTCAGTGGTATATATGCAGCTTGTTATATAGCTAAATTGTGTGTTGCAGGGGTTTGGTGTACAAATAACTTTGTCACCCACGTAATAAACATAATATCCAATAGGTAACCTACAAATATCTGGTCTTGTTTTTTTAATTTTCAGCTTATCATTATTAAATACTAGATAAGAAAACACTGAGAGTCAATTATAGTTTAGTAAATCTTACCTTGAAATACCCAGTTGTAATGCATAAAGGCACTAATCTCTCTGTTGTTTTTTTGATGCTACTAATACTAGGTACAAGTTATAGGATTGTTAAAATGCATTGGGCATTTCTATGAGAGAGTCCATTTAATTCTCACAACTCTAAAGTAACTATTAATATTCCTTAAGATTTCACAACTTACACCAGTGGGTCCAGGATTCTTTCTTAGTTTTGTCAAACTCAATATTTCTACTGTTTTTACTTTGTTATAAGGTTAATATCAGTCTTAATATCACTAGACTATACAACTCTCATACTCACAAACCCACATGTATGTGTACATATTAAAACCTCACTAATGTCAATAACACATATAAAGCTCTCACTGCTACAACCTCCATAAAAGCACTTATTACACACAAACATTTGAAAATCAAGATTACCAATACTGTAAAGAAATATCAAATCAGAAAGTAATAGAAGATTCCTTTCTCAGATATGCTGACTCTAAGACTTCATGTCTCTACAGTTTATCCCAGATTTAGAAACAGCAACAGCACTGACACAAATCCACTTTGGAATACTATATTTCTACCCGAACCTTCCAACTCCCTTGGCACTACCTTCAGTTTCAGTGCTGGAGTTTTTTTGTTTGTTGTTTCTCTGCTTGTCTTTCTTATTTTTACTTGCTTTGATGTCTCTAATCCCACTGATCCACGCAGGTGACCAAACTTTCATTCGTAATCTGTAGCATTCAAATTAAAGGAACAGTTTATAGATTCTAGGATTTTCTGAGCACCTCAAATAAATCCTTCCTAGGCCCCTTATGAATGGATAAAACCATGAGCAGAGGATGAAGCTAAATTGATCCCAATCAATGTACCACAAAGCATCAAATTGTATTCACTGCCAGCCAACAAACAAATAGAAATCTATTTCCCCTATTTTTAAAAATAAATCTTTTTATCATGCTTTACTTTCATCCTAGTGCCACTTGATTAAAACTTAGATTTTCCTAGCAGATATAAGATTCATAGAAGTAATGTATCTTTCATTAGGTGATGAACAGCATTTGCATTTAGACAGAATTCAGCTTCTTGTTGCTTTCTTCAACTGCAGACTTCTGAAATGCTACGCTGGTCTGTGTTACATTAAGAACAAATACATCTTTTTCATAGAAAAATTCTATACCTCCTTAAAGAAAACATATAGAATGGAGATAACTGAATTTATTTCCTAGTCACATTAAACAGAAAGGTTAAGCTCCTACTGACAGGAAAGATGTATTTGCAAGTGATTAGTTATATTTCTATCATAGTGCTTGTCTGTGTTCTTCCTTTGATGTTTAAGCAAAGCTCTTGAACATGCTGGGTTGTATGCTCTGATGTTGATTTATAGGTAGAACTGAATTCCAAACACTAAGCTAGTAGGTAGGCTTTAATAAAAGGCACAGACTTTCTCCCTGCTGATTAGTGTGTGACTAAGCGACGTTGTTCTAGGGCCTCAATCTGTCAAAGCAAGTGTGCAATAAGGGAGTCCTTCAGCCTCAAAGACCTGAGCTATTCGCAGAGGGCCACATTCTGCTGTACAGGATCGCCATGTTTTAAACCCTTAGGAAAAAAAAAAAAAAAAACTATCTTAAAAAAAAACAAAAAAATAAAACTGTTTTCTGTTCAACATTGATGTTGAAACCATTTCTGTTAGAAGTTAAGGTATACTTAGGAGGGAGAAGATAAAGGTAATCATATGGCAGATTAGATGCAGGCCAGACAGTGTCAGTCCCAAAGCAAGCACATCAGAAGGAATGGTAGATCATCTTCCACAGGCTGATGTATGCCTAGCCAACTGACATCTCTCAGTGAGTTGGAGGGTGGGGATTCAGGAGGTATGGTGAGCAGCTCAATAAAGCTATCTGATTGGTCTACAAAAGGAGAAAAGTTAGTGCAATAGGGTCATTAGATTAAATGAAAAGAGGCATCCCCATCTGGCCAAGCCCAGGGATGTGTGAATTACTAAAGTCATAAAATGAGGGCATGTTTAACACCTCAGTCTGCTGACTTTGTGTTCCCAACATATGAAAGGTACAGGACCACATTATTATCTGAAGAGACATGTAATTCACTATTCACTTTTGCCAGAAATGCTTCATTTCCACCCAGATATTTTGCAAATTGAAATTTCTACTTTACATTCCATTTATTTGAGCATTCTCTGTCTGCAAAACCAGAATATAGTGAATGTAGGCTTTTTGAAGCCAGGGAATAAATCTTAAAAGCAAACAACAAATAATCTAATAATACTAGCATGCATTGTTTTTGAAAAAGATGTAAAATCTACATTGTATAAAATATCTTAAAAATAGAAAATATGGAAAAAGCAATAGCACTGGCCAAAGTTAACTACTTTTGTATTTCCTTCCAAATTTGTTTCTATCATTTTCTAAGAAATACATCAACATGTACATGTGTAGGTATTTATGCATATGTGTATAAACTCATATTCACAAACACAAAGTATGTGTTCTGTTTTTTAGTTTTATCTACTTATATTTAATTGTGAATAATTAAAACTGCTTATTTTTTTATTTTACAAAAAAAATTTATGATTTCATTGTAGCAATGAAAGATGCCCAATACTTGAAAGTTTATATTTTCTACAAATACTTATTATTGTAAACATATGATATCTTGAATATAGTAGATTTAAATAAACATTTGCTTTCTCATTTAGTGAATGCCTGAAAATAGGCATTCTTAGTACATACTTTTCTCACTGCCAAACAGATTAAAATATGTTTAATATGTATAAAGATACTTAAACATATTTAGTCTGTTTTTCTCCAGCTGATGTAACACTAACATTAGAGAATTATGAATCTGGACCCAAAATTCAGTTTTTTCTTTGTTCTTAATTGACTCTAAGAAGTTTATTCCAACTTGCATACTAACTCATAATTTTCTTATAGGTGAACCTTAAGAGTAAGAACTATATAATCAACCAAATAATGTAAAAATCTAAGGACAAGTGAATGCTCTAATACAGACTTTGTAAAATTAACATTTGACACTCTGCCATCTTGAATCAACACATCTTTGTATAATTTATTTTTTAATTTTTTTAACTTTCATTTTAGGTCTAGGGCACACATGCAGGTTTGTTTTGTAGATAACGTATATGTCACGGGTGTTTGGTGTACAGATTATTTCATCACCCAAGTGGTAAGCATAGTAACCAATAGGTAGTTTTTCAGTCTTCATCCTCCTCGCTTCCTCCACTCTCCATTAGGCCCCTGTGTCTGTTGTTCTCTTCTGTGTGCCCCATATACTCAAGGTTTAGCTTCCACTTATAAGTGAGAACGTGCTGTTTGGTTTTCTGTTCACTTAGGACAATGGCCTCCAGCTCTATTCATATCCCTGCCAATGACATGATCTCATTCTTCTTTATGGCTGCATAGTATGCCATGGTATATACATACCACATCTTCTTTATCCAGTCTACCATTGCCTTGCCTTGCCCTTACCCTTACCCTTACCCTTGCCCCTTCCCTTCCCTTCCCTTCTCTCCCCTCTTCTCTTCTCTTCTCTTCTCTTCTCTTCTCTTCTCTTCTCTTCTCTTCTCTTCTCTTCTCTTCTCTTCTCTTCTCCTCTCCTCTCCTCTCCTCTCCTCTTCTCTCTTCTCTTCTCCTCTCCTCTCCTCTCCTCTTCTTTCTCTTCTCTTCTCTTCTTCTCTTCTCTTCTCTTCTCTTCTCTTCTCTTCTCTTCTCTTCTCTTCTCCTCTCCTCTCCTCTCCTCTCCTCTTCTTTTCTTTTCTTTGACAGAGTTTTGCTCTTGTTGCCCAAGCTAGAGTGCAATGGCATGATCTCAGCTCACTGCAACCTCCACCTCCCGTGTTCAAGCGATTCTCCTGCCTCAGCCTCCCAAGTAGCTGGGATTACACGTGCACACCACCACACCTGGCTAATTTTTGTTGTTGTTGTTGTTGTTGTTGTATTTTTAGTAGAAACAGGGTTTCATCATGTTAGCCAGACTGCTCTCGAACTCCTGACCTCAGGTGATCCACCTGCCTTGGCCTCCCAAAGTTCTGGGATTACAGGTGTGAGCCACCGCGCCCAGCCTGTGCGATCTTATACTACTATTTCTCTACTCAGTCTTTCATTCACTCTGCTGCTAAGCAGGGGAAGAGACTAGAGATGGTCAGTTTGGGCATGATGATTTTGATATTTACCTTTTGAGTTTCATCTTTTTTCAGAATTCCTAGAAACAGATTCTGAGGCAAATAATGGCATGCAAGAGGAATTCAGGAAACAATGCCAGTAAGAAAGTGAGGAAGCATGGTTGGATGGCAAGATTCTGATGAAGTTTTAGGAAAAGGTGTAACAAAGGCTACATGGGATTCTGCAGCTAAAATAATACTTTGTCTCCAACTGAAACAAGGAGGCCAGGTATTTGTAACTCTCCAACTACCAGTCATAGGATATAAGTTTCCCTCAGGAAGAGGTCATAACCCTGTGCAAGTATACCACAACTGATATCCATAATGTGGTGGTGTCATTATCTGGGGAAACTTTTAAGAAAACAAATAGGGGACAAATTACAGCACTCACTGCTGTAGTTATTCTTGAGGCTACAACTAAATTATATCTCCTCTCCACTACTTCTTTTAGGTTCTGCTCACCTAGAAAGCACCTCTAGTGGAATAATATATATCCTCATCTTTAAGGGATCTAAGCCTCTCGTTACTATGTTCTTCTCAGGTTGTGGCTGTTGCATTTGGTCATAAATCATAAAAACTGGGCAGAGGAGTACCAACAAATCAGTGGATCACCTAGACACTAAACATAGTCTTCCCAGTCCTCGTTGTATAACAGCAGACTCTCCTCTTGATGATTACTATCGATTACTCTGCCAGGAGGTTGACCCTTTTCCTTGCCTGCTATTTTTATGGCAAAAACTGACCAAGCATAAATAGCTTAAATTAGAATGTGACCCTCTCTGTGTCTCCTTGTAAAAGCATGAGGACACCAGATCTCTAGACTCACTAAGCTTAAAGGTGCAAAATTCCCTAAGTGGTTCAATGAAAGAAATGGTGATGAATTTACTACAACTTTTACCCCTTGGGTTCTTATACCCATCAATTGTACCTACTGGGAGCATAACCCCATATAATGATTATTTTTGTAGTGTATACCACCTCCTAGAGAATGTAGGTTTATCCTCCCAAAGTATCTCCAAGCTAGCAATTCAACTGCCTCTTCAAATGGCCATTCCATTACTCTACTATGTGCACAGCTTCTGGATGGTGCAGTATGTAAGGACCAATGGATCCCATGGTTATCTCACTAATGTCACACCTCCTTTGCTGTAAAGTGGGGCCCTTGATGTGATGTCTTTATGTAGAATTTTGTGTTATAGATCAGACACTGTAAATTGTGTAAATCCTCAAATAGTAGTGTTGACTGAGGCTCTGTGGGTTAGAAAGGTAAATAATACATATAATATTTGTTGATCCTATTCAACATGAATCAAAACCCTCACCAGGGTGGAAGAGGTCAATATAATCAACTTCCCATAGCTCTATGTTTATTTCTGTGTAAGGCAATTTTCTCTTTTCACACCAAGTAGATTAGCAGGTACCCTCCTGAAAATGTTGCCTATCAAAAGGATTTTTCCTACTATTGTTTTTTCAAGATACCCCTGAGTGGGATTACAGTTCAGTAGCAGTCGTATTTAGCTTACACTCGTGTACTTAAAGTTCCTATCAGAAACCAAAATTTTTATCATAAGGGCCCCTTCCCTTCAATGTGTTTTTTGGCATGAGTTGAAGGAGAATGCTCGTGCCATGTGGTGGATGCCTTGGTGGACTGGCCAGCAAATTGTGCCACTTACTCATGCTACCATGCATGACACCTTTTCTACTCACAGATACTTCTGGTGCCATGGGGTCTTCCAGATTATATGAACCAAGTAGCAAGACCACCTTTATCAAGCCTCAGCTAAAAGCTCATTTGCTTCTTTAGGTAACACTCACATCTGACAATCTTCCTGTTTCACCTAGGAAGTGAAGAGTATTCCAAAGAACAGTATTCCAAACTGCACTATGCTCCCTCTAAAACCTGAAAAGTCCTACCAAGTTTTGTGTTCCATTCTTGGTGATTGGAGGGGTGAGATTCGATAACTTTTTCTTTACTTTGGAGAAGACACATCAGTATAAGCAAGACCAAAGGATCCCTAAAAACTTCAGCCGTGTCCCTGAGTCTTTTTATGTTGTATCTAAAACTCTGTGCAGCATGTATTAGTGGTCAAGGTCTCCAATGTACTTGTCAATTCTTATTCAAATGGTCTGATTAACATTATATTATGAAGACTGATCCTTCTGGATATTCTACGGAGCATAGAATTGTTATTGGCCCAGGCTTTTCAGACTGCTTACTATTATAATAGAGAATGAGATAGTGTGACAAGACCACAGATGTATGTTGTTCTCAGTCCCACGTGAATGTAAGCTACTTCTGATCCTTCTTCTTGCTCAGGATGGAAGATAATGCATTCATCAGATCAATGTCTGCATGTCATCTTCCTGAGGCTGGGTTCATCTGCTCTAGTAAAGATGCTGTATCCTGTGCAATGGCTACAGTTGGTGTTTCTTTGTCAAGTTTGCACAGGTCCACTGGCAGTACTAGAATCCATCTGGATTTTCCAAACTGGTAAAGTAGATGCAGATATGATGGGACAAACTACCCTGCCTCCTTCTTCAAATTTGTCACTCTAGTTGGCAATTTCCCCACATGTGTTACTGTTTCTTATTTACTATCTTGGCTGAGGGAGCTCTGTCTAAGATTTCTACTTGTCTTTCCCTCTATGATTGATTTTACCTGACAAGCCAATGAACCAATAGGAGAATAGATCCATTTCTAAATATACATATGAGAATCAAGAGCATGACTATAGGTTAAGTCTGAAGCACAGTGGTGCTGCTGTGAGCTGGAACTAGGTTAGGCAAGGATTCCATTCTTACCTTATCCTATGTACCAACAGTCTTACAAGGGGCCATGATAATATTTCAGATATTTGAATATCAGTATAAACATTGGTATCAATCTGTAGTTGTCGATATCAGCAATCCTTGAAATGTCTTGGTACTTCTCTTCCTAGGGTACAGTTATCAAGTAAATCATTTCCTAAAAAATTAGATAAATCACTACCCCATATACATTTGCAGTGGTACTGCAGGGCCTTCATCATGAGGATGCAACTTTTCCTTCAATGAATGTGTGCCAGGTATGAGAATTGGTCTGTGTGTGTGACCGAATAAGGGATTGCAACTCTTTGTTGGGGAACTGCCCTCAGCTTCTCAATTATCTAAACTTGATTTCTTTTTATTGAATAAATTAAGGAATATTCTTATTGGTTGCCAGTATACATTCCTCCTAAGAATATCTCTAATAGCTCTCTGTGGAACAATCCTCCCTCCAGATCCCTTTGATCTTGCTGTTCCTTATGACAATTATTCCACCATGCTTCTGATGGTTAAGATCAATTGGCCTCTATGGTTTTCGGATCTTGTAATTTACATTTTCCAGGTCTCCAAGAATATTCTCTAGTATCAACCCTTGCCTACAAAGGACAGCCACCACTAAATAGTGTATTTTTGGTAATAGCTCCTTACCAGAATGAATAGCAGGTCCTCCAGATTTTCTATCTTCCTATGAAACATAGTCGGCTATGTATCTGGGATATATATGGAATATATATATAGCCAACTGGATATACATATACATATGAAAAATATTTGTATATATTTTACATATAGCAATATACTCTAATATGTTGACCTCTCTGAGCCTTTTAATAACTTCCTCTTTCATCTGTCACAGTAGTTCTGGCATTTTCATTTAATTTAGTGTGAGCTATCACTTTTTGGAAGCTTGCAAGTATCATCCAAGAGGTATATAGCATTATCCCCTGAATTTTTGCCCAAAATGTTTAATTCTCTACTTCGGCAAAGTAGTCCCATATTTATATGTTTTCTTCATCTAAATGTATGTTTTTGCAACCCCCCTTTACCTAGCACCCTCAGGATCCAATTCCATACACATTCTTTTTCTTGCCAGTTCAGGTTGTCAGTAACTCCTTCAATACACATCCTGTTACTCCTTGAGCAGCCTAAAACTTACTTAACTGGATTATTTTGTTATTCTACCCTAGTTATCTGATGACCAAGAGGGGAGGCGTGGCTAAATCCTTCAGGCAATGGTACATGGTACCTTATCAAACAGTAAACTCTGTATCGACTTCAAATAAGTAATGAGCCTTCAGAATGAATAAGAAGGCAAATTTTACATGTCCCAAAAATCCACAGATATTGTATTTCAAAATTTTTGAATGCATCAACCCAGATGTCACCATCTAACTTCTCAGGTTCTCATTCCTTTCTGATCGGGATTGGAACTCAGATGTTGGTAAGTCTTCTCTGTTTCTACAATGGCTAAGCCTCTTCATTAACTTCCATGGGGGTACTTTGATTTTTACACATAACTTTAAATGGATAACGATTACCCTCAGCTTCTCATTGTATTTATTAAATGCATTGATAGCATCTGGCAAGAGCCATTCAATTTCAGTCAATATTCACTAATCCTAATGTAATTCTGAAAGTCTGAGATTTATACTAACTAATGAATTCTCTTCTACCAATATTCCATCCCAGTTCACCACCAGGAAAGTTTTAACAAATGTGTCATTACTATATCTGAGGGCTATTCACACTTTAGTAACCAACAGTGATGCAGTCCTAAATGACACCATGCCAGGAGGGGATACAGCTCCAAAATCTCATTTAGATTTTTTTTCCTAGGACAGTTGCCCTATTCTAGATTTTCTAAATATGGACACTGAAACAGATTTGTATGCAGAAAGTTTTATTGCGATATTTTCTTTGGTAAAACACTTTTAAGGACCATGTAGGATTAACAAATATACTTAATCCAATATGGTGGTCAGAAGGAAGGAAAATATTCAGACCAAGGCTTAACCAAGAAGTGAATAGCAATTGCTTACTGACAATGAAGAAGTGGGAGCAAGAAAAGTATCTTGAGAAAAGTGAACTTGATACAAAAAAGATGTAAAAGTATAAATGAGAATCCCAACAATTAATATTGCTAAAGCATAAAGTGTGAGGCAAAAGTAATGAAAGCTAAGGTTGAGTGGGGGTACAGGGGCCTAAACAATGCACTTAAAAGCTTAAATTTCATTATTGTGGATAATGAGTTAGGGACTGAAATGATCAAAAGTGCACATTGGCTTATTCTAGAACTTTAAGAAGAAGAGATTTGAGAAGAATGATATTGGATGTTAGAAAATTAGTTAAGGGTCATAAATACATTCTGCTCTCATTGATACACATGCACTTTCAGCAAATAATTTGATCATCTTTTGAGTTCTGTGATTTCGTGCTATCCAAATTTATTGGGAACTGTTGTTTGGTTTTGTTCCCAAAGTACTATTTCTTTGACCTGATTTATTTCAGTTTAATAAAAACTCTACAAACAATTATGGACGTCTCTTTTATACTTAGCGCAATGGTACTGTACTAGGTATTGGATAATGACAGTATTAATACATACTTTCCTTTTTTTAAATCAGTTTAACTTTTATAATATTGCTTGACTGAACTATCAACTTGAAAGTTACCAATGCCAAAGCTTGTAACTAACTAATTCACCTCAAACTCTATGAAGAGCCTCACCAAAACTGGAGTGCAGTGGGGAGATTTCGGCTCACTGCAACCTCCACCTCTTGGGTTCAAATGATTCTCCTGCTTCAGCCTCCTGAGGAGCTGGCACTACAGTTACCTGCTACCACACCCAGCTAATTTTTGTATTTTTAATAGAGACGTGGTTTCACCATGTTGGCCAGGATAGTCTTGATCTCCTGATCCCATGATCTGCTTGACTTGATCTCCCTTGCCTTAAATGGTGAATTTTGTACTGTATATATTTTACTGTAAATAAAAATATTTTTTAAATTTAAAGTCAGGATTAGAGGACAAAGGACAATTTACATGGCCTGCATGCCCTCACAATGATTGATATATACATTGATGGGGCAAAAAACAGTAACAATTCAAAGTGAGAGTTGAAAATTCAAGGTGAGCTTAATCTTCTTGGCTGTCACCTGTTTTCTTTCAAGTTTCCCTCCACATCACGTGAAAATCCTTTATTCTGAGGGTGGTCATCGCATTTGACATGGTCATACAATGCTAAGCTAAATTATTCTAAATCAATTGCTATTAGTACCTTTGTAATAGAAGTGCCTTTAAGAAAATCAGATGGAATTTAAAATTGATTTTGCCATCAGAGCTCTGAAGCTTATGATATAATAAAACAAGACATTCCTATGTTTATATCTGGATCTAAAGGACCAAACTGACACACTATCAAGTTCTTTAGCAAACCTAGTCAATGACATGTCTGAGAAATATAATGTACATAGATATATACATGAATACACAGAGAAAATTCCATATATGTGTTCCATTCATTCTCTGATCTATTGTCCCCTAAGGTGTTAACAGGCAATACGATTTTAGTTTACGTATTTTCCCATAGAGAAAACTTACCTAGAAAAAGCCTCTAATAAAAAGATTGATTCCTCCTCAGTTATCTCTAGCCAATCTATCAAACATGTACTTCCTAATTATTCTTTTTAAAACACACCTTTGACCATGTTACTGCCCTACACAGAAACAGTCAAGAGTTCCTACTGACTTCCAAAAACCTCACTCAAATAGTCCAGGACCCATTTAAGTCTGCAACTTCTTTCTCTGAATTGTTTTTAAATTTTCATCTCTACATAAAACAAAAAAACTTGCCGCTTCTAAACAAACCCTAAAATTTCCAATCTTTGGACAAATTTTTATGCCATTCTTCCTTACTATAATGCAACTCTATACAAATTTTATTCTTCAACATATAAACGTACTATAACCATCTTGCTTAGCATTGTACTAGTTATATGAAAACGACGTACATACTTTGATGGACTTCCTAGTATTTATCTGTAGATTAATACTAAATACCTCAAAGTATTTGTTAAGAGCTTACAAATAGAGGGAGACCATTATTTCAGATTCCTAGGAATCTAGAAATATCTGCATGATTCTACTAATGCTTTAATTATTTTCTGAAAATAAGAAGTTTAATGAAAAAAAAAATCATTGTCATTTTATTTCTTCCTAGGATTTTTTTTTTTCCTTTTTGAGACAGAGTCTCATACTGTGCCCTATGCTGGAGTACAGTGGTTTGACCACAGCTCACTGTAGCCTTGACTGCCCAAGCTCAAGCAATCCTCCCATCCCAGCCTCCCAAGTAGTTGAGATCACAGGTGCATGCAACAACATCCAGCTGATTTTTCTTATCTTTAGTAGAGACAAGGTTTTGCTGTGGTGCTTTGGCTGGTCTTGAACTCCTGAGCTCGAGGAATCCTCCCACCTCGGCCTCCCAAAGTGCTTAGATTACAGACATGAGCCACTGTGCCCAGCCTCTTCTAGAAATTTTAATCTCAAAGGGTAAGAAAAAATAGTATGTATAAATATTGCTATTTATATATCCCATGAACATTTATTGAATAACTTCCATGTACTTTAAAGTACAGGAGGCATTTGAAAGTAATGGAAAAATACAGAGGTTAGTAAAAATTTTCATTCTTTAAGCGAAATGAAGCATAACTATAAGACAAGGTAGAAAGTGACATTAAAACAAACAAAAACCTATTTGGCTTTGGAGTTAAAAGGAAGAGATTTCTCCTGCTTGGGAAAATCCCAGAAAGCTTCACGTTAAAACAAGGTGTTTCCATTTGTCTTCAGTAAATGTTAACCACAATGGAAACACATTAAGACAATTAAGTACAAAATCCTTCAACATGGAGCTGTTTCCATGGTGTCAATTCTATATGTTTATGTAGAATTTTTTCCTTGATCTTATGAAGATGTCAAGAAATCTACACACACAAAAGCACTGAAAACTACATTTGCCACAAAATACCAGGGTTCTTAAATACCAGTTATTTGGAATTACTGTGTATATTCCCACCATGGACTAGCTCTTTTTCTTTTCTTAGAGATTTGGAAAATTATTTTCAGACTGTTTTCTTCTTAGAAACAATCGATGCTGTATGACTTCATCAACAGTAAAGAGTGTCAGGAGTATTAATAGCAGTGTTTATTTCAGGAACGCAGTTCTGTATTTCACAAACTTGAACTGCTAATGGCAACTTTATGAATTAATACCTGTTCATTTCATTTCAGGACTGTTTTTGCCCTTAGTATATCTCTGGAAAGACATACTCCAGCAAGTGTGCTTTCCTTTTTAAATGAATATGTGGATTCCTGTGAGGAAGGGAGAAGCAACAAACAAATCCTTTTCAATTAATTAACTCTGGAGTGTTGCTATTAATGAAGGATACATGAAGCAAAATAGTAGTTATATGAAAAGCCAAAAAAAATGATGGATTTTAATATAATTTAACAAATTTTTATTTAATTTTTATAAGGTGCCACACTTTTAGGCATGGTAGACAAAGAAATGAAAGTGGCAAACAAGGTCCACATTCTCTACATATCTCATGTTCTGGATGTATGTGATATGGACTATAGGGAGAGAGGAGGCAGAAGGTAGGAGAAAAGAGGAGATAAAATAATTAACAAGGAAACAAATTTTAAAACAATTTCAAATAGTGATAAGTGCCATGAAGACAATAACTTAAGGTGAGCTGATAAAAATGAAATTGGTACAGATCTTAGATTAGGTGGGTGCTATAGTCTAAGAGTTTGCCCCATAAATTTTTACGTTGAAATCCTAACTCCCAACACAATGGTATTAGGAGGTGAGGGCTTTGGGGAAGTGATTTGGGCTCTGGTCTCATGAATGGGATTAACAGAAAAAGACTGCATGTTCTCACTCATAGACAGGTGTTGAACAATGAGAACACATGGACAAAGGGAGGAGAGCATCACACACTGGGGTCTGTTGGGGGGAAATAGGGCAGGGACGGAGGGAGTAGGGAGGTTGGGGAAGGATAACATGGGGAGAAATGCCAGATATAGGTGACAGGGGGATGGAGGCAGCAAACCACATTGCCATGTATGTTCTTATGCAACAATCATGTTTTGCACATGTACTCCAGAACCTAAAGTGCAATAAAATATATATCAGAAAAAAAAGAGGCCCAACAGAGCTTGTTCACCCTTCTACAATGTGAAGACACGGCTAGAAAGCTATGAACCAGGAAAAAGATGGGCACCTTGATTTGAGGCTTCTCAGCCTTCAGAACTATGAGTAACAAGTTTCTATTATTTATAAGCTACCTAGACCATGGTACTTCCTTATAGCAGACTAAGCTGACCAAGATAATGAGCAAGGAAGAGAGGGAAAGCAAGGAAGTGATGTTTGATCTGATTCCTAAGTTATCAACTCACAAAATGCAAGTCATATAAAAATCCAAGAAGTAAAGTAGCAAAGACAAAGACCTCAAGGTGGAAACCAGCTTGGAGGGTTCTAGAAAAAGCAAGAAGTTCTGTATAACAGAGGCATGGTGACTAAAATGGGGGTGCTGCAAAATAAAATTGTAAGAATTGGTAAGATCATGTAAGGAAGATAATTTAAGTTTGCATGGTGTATATAAACAGGATTCTAGAAAGACTGATTTGAAGCCATGATAAGGATTTCTGTATACCCTCACCATATATTAATAAAACAAACTTCATTTTTGTATTTATTCAAAAACAATGATTAAGGAACTCCTATGTGTCAGAGTCTGATGTTGAGGAAGAAGGTAGAGAGGAATAGACTTAGTGTTTGTCCTCTAAGAATTTATAGAATGGTAGAAAAGAAAGTACTAAATTCCCTAAGGACATTACATTTATTCAGTATTATAGATATTCTAAGAACTGACATAACTTCCATTGTGTAAGATCTTGGTATATGATATGTCATGTAATGAGCCTTGAAATATAGGTATCATTTGAGTATGTTGAAATGGAATGCGTGGGGTTCTAAAAATAAAGACAAAGAAAAATGTAGGGTCTTTTATGGAATGCAGGGAGTTTCATTTATCCATGTGTTGATAATACCTTCCATGTATGTGAGGTAGTGAAGGAAAATGTATTCATTCACTGAGTGAATATTTATTGAGCAAGTACTATGGGAAGAACCATCATAGCTGCTAGTGAACTGTATTGAATGAGATTAAAATCTGTGATCTTAATGGAGCAGTCCAGTAGGGGGAGACATACAATAAACAAATGAGTACAGAAATAAGGAGGTGATAAATGTTATGGAGAGAAATGAAGCAGAGTCTAAGGGAAGGTGGATTGTAGGTGGTTAAACTTTTGCAAAGGGTGGTCAATAAAGGTCTTTCTAATAAGTGACGTTAGAGCAGAGACCTGAAGGACATAACAGGGATGCATGTGAACATCTGGGGAAAAGTCAACAAAGCAGAGGAAATAGTAGGTGGGCGTGACCTGAAGTGGGAAAACACCTGGAATGTTTATTAAAAAGTATAAAGAAACATAAAAACTAAAATATTAGGAGTGAGCAAAAAAGTAATAGGAGATAAGGTCAGACAGGTGGAGTAGGAGGAGGAGATATAGACACTCAGTACCTTGTAAGTAAAAAGCAAAATGGGAAGCCATTGGACAGTAATGAACAAAATAGTAGAAATATCTGACTTTTATTGTCAAGGGACACTATGACTATAGTGTCAAGAAGAGTCAAAGAAATTGGGACCAGGACAAAAGCAGAAAGACCAAATAGTGGGCTACTGTTTTCCAGGTGTGAGATAATTGCAACAGAACTGAGAGTTTAGGGAGGAAGTGATGAGAATGGCTAAAATACTGGATGTAAACTGATTGGATTTCATAATGGATCAAATGATGCACAAGAAAGGAATCAGACTGACACCAAGTTTTTTGGCCAAAGCAACTAGAAGAATAGAGTTGCTATTCTTTCAGATGAGGGAGAACAAGTATTTGTTAGACAAACTAGATGTCCGTTTTAGACATTGTCTTAGTTTGGGCACCTAAAATAATTACTATGGATCGCTTAAACAACAAACATTTATATTTCACAGTTCTACCAGCTGGGAAGTCCAAGATCAAAGAATTATTGGCTTTGGTTTCTGCTTAGGTCATTCTTCCTGGTTTGTAGATGGCAATATTTTCGTTGTATTCTCACTTGGCTGAAAGCAGAGAAAAAGGTAAATTTGTCTGATCTTCTTTTAATAAGGGCATTAATCTTATCATGAAGGCCCCATTCTCATGACCTAATCTAACCCTAATTACCTACAAAAGGCCCAATCTCCAAATGCCATGACATTGGGAATTAGAATTTCAATTAGAATTGTCCCTTCAATTCTGAAGGGACATCAACACTCAGTTGATAAAAGACATAGTAAGTTTGAGATGCCTATTTATAACTAAGTGGAGATTTTGAATAGGTAGCTGGATATATGAGTGATATGTGAGTCTAGAGTTCAAGAATAATGGCTGGGCTAAAATAAAACGGGAAAATGATCAGGAGATACATAGGGTTTAATGCCTTGTCACTGGATTATACGAACAATGGGGAAAGTCTACATAGAGAAAGGAAGGCAGCCTAAAATTGAGCCCTGTGTCACTGCAAAATTTAAAGAATCAGCAAAGAATCAGCAAAGGAGAAAAGGAATGCCAGTGAAGAGGAAAGTAATAGGAGAGTCAAAAGAATTACAATCCCAAACACTAAGTGAAGCAAAGAGAAAGTAATCAACTATAACAAATACTCTTAAGTAATTTGAGAACTGAAAAGTGATCATTAAATTTGGCAGTGGAGAACTAACTAGTGACCTTGACAAGAGGAGTCAGAATAAACTGGTAAAAATTAAAAGTTCAGGAACATAGGGTCATGAAAGAAAAGTTTGAGAAGAATTGGTGAAGATTAACTCCTTTGGGGCCATAACAGGTGTCAAAGAAATGAGAGAGTAGCTGGAAAAGAAGAAAAGGACAATAAAAGATTTGTCTGCCACAGGAGATAGGTTAGTCTAATTGTAGTCTGTTGGCAATGGTCCAGTTGAGAAAAATTGATGAAATGAGACAAGGAGAATTGCAGAAGTGATGTGTTGAGTACAAAGGTTATGTGTAAAAGTTGGTATCTAATGCATTAATGGTTTATTCATACTTAAAGAGGGAAAGCAGAATGTGTTGGTACTCACATTTACAGGTAGATACGCTAATAGAAGCTTGTGGAAATTCTTTTCCATTTGCTTTTTTCTTCTCTTGGAAAGAGAAAGCAATTTTATTAGCTGAGAGTTGGGCTGGGAAGGAAGTGATTGTGATAGTTTGAAGAGAGAGAAGTTTAAGAGTCCTCTAAAGGAGAGAAAAAGATAAAGAATGAAGTACTTTTCCCAAAATGGATCCTGGTTCAGAACAAAATGTCTACTTGAGATTAGTAGACATACATTTTAAGCAGTATAATTAAGTAATGTGTGTATGTTTTGCTCCAGCATAACTTTAGGGTCAATATAGGAGGAGCACTGAGTTTAATCAACTTCAGTTTTGTAAGATTAGTAGGATGAGAAGGGCAGTATGATGCATGGATGGACTCTAAGCTGGGGAGGGTCAAGATGGAACATAAATTCAGTGAGCTGGAGGCTGTGAAGATGTTCAAATTATTGATATTAATAAAGTCCAGCTGTCATGAAAGTAGGATGGAAAGCAATATCATTTAGATGAGGAAATAACGAAGTTAGGATAAAATGATTACATTCCAGCATAGGAAACAAAGACCACAGACTTAGAGTAGCCAAGATGCTCTAAAACTTTTCAGGATGAAAGTGGCATGATCACTATAAAAAAGATTAATGGAGTGGAGCATAGAGGATAAATAGAAGTAAGTGGAGACTGAAAGTGGGAGAAAAATATTATCAGTTTGCTGGCATAACTCAGAGCAAAAGCAATGAAGGCAAAATACTAAGGAGAATCATAGAGGTTGCGTTGTGCTCTGTTTTGAGCATAAAGAAATATATAAATGGGATGCATTCTTCCAAGGATTTGGCATTCAAACAGGGGAGACAGACATGAAAATAAACAGTTTTGATCAAAAGTGATAAACGCTATTGATATGGTTTGGATTTGTGTACCCACTCAAATTTCATGTCAAATTATAATCCCCAGTGTTGAGGAGGCACCTGGCAGGAGGTGATGCAATCATGGGGACAGATTCCCCCTTTGCAGTTCTTGTGATAGTGACTGAGTTTCTCACAAAATCTGGTTGTTTAAAAGTGTTTAACACCTCCGCCTTGACTCTCTTCCTCCTTCTCTGGCTATGTGAGATGTACCTGCTCCCACTTCGCCTTCCACCATGATTGAAAGTTTCCTGAGGCCTCCCCAGCAATGCTTCACATACAGCCTGTGGAACTGTGAGCCAATTAAACCTCTTTTCTTATAAATTACCCAGTTTCAGATATTTCTTCACAGTGGTGTGGGAACTAACTAACACAGCTGTCCCACAGGTGTTCATAAAACTTTAAGTAGACACACACAGACAGAGAGAATTAAATAATTCTGGTGATTCTGCTACAAGCAAAGACGGGGTGGGGAGATGAAATAACTTAATTGAAGACATATATATTTTAGCTGAAAGATGAGCAGTAATTTTCCATATTGAGTAGGTTACAATTGGGAATGCTACGTAGAAAGAAGCATAAGCTTAAAATGAAAGAGCCATAAATAGCATGGCATAGCAAATATATAATGATGTTTTGGATTAGACTAACCAAGGGTGCTAGAGAGAATATGTTCAGAAATAAGGTAATGCTTTTAAGTTGAAACCAGTTAAAAAGGACTCTAAATTCCAAGCTATGAAATTTAGACTCTTTTTTCTGTAGATGAAAATTCACTGTGTTAATTGCGTAGTTTGAGAGGTTTCATGTGTATATGTGTGTGTGTGTTTTGTGTG
Organism: Cacajao melanocephalus; assembly: GCA_963573385.1. NCBI lineage: Eukaryota > Metazoa > Chordata > Mammalia > Primates > Pitheciidae > Cacajao > Cacajao melanocephalus. Next base: position 90,792 of record CAUYLG010072858.1, on the reverse strand, counting down.
GTGAGCATGTGTACACACAGCTGCTGAAAACTGCATGATTTTTTGTGTGTGGATGAGTCTGTGCTTATTTCGTCATGTTTTTGTCTCTCACGAAATTAGTGACAGCATAAAGCTGATTTGGAGTTCCAATAGTTTACCACTGAACAGAGTAAAACTAGCCATCCTTTACAGTAATCCAATTGGAAACATCGACCTCATCACAATTACATTTTAACAAATGAAGATGATCAACATCTTCATTTGCTTCTATGTGCTGGAAGCAAAACCAGTAAGCCCATATTATTTGGGGATAGTTTTTCTTTGAACCCAGTTCTACCTCAGTACAACATTGGGGTTGACAGACTTGATAACTACATTTCTTTTCATGTCTAAAACTGTGAGGTCTGTGTAAATAGGGAAAAGAGGAAGCTATAACTAACATTTTTCTGTGAACACACGCATATCCAAAACTAAAAGTGGCTATTCCTCTTTTTTCCAACTCAGGAATAAAAGGTAAAATCTAGTTTTTCAGATGAGAAAGTGGTGAAAACATTAGTATGTCAACATCTATGGGGTAAACAATCATGTTGAATGCTAGTACATCTAAACAGATTTTTAAGGGCAGCATGAAACATTGCTGGCTGGTCTGATTCGCATAATTTTGTTAATGTTCAGTTCTTACTGAATATATTTCATTTGAATTCAGAGGAATAAGTGAAACTTTTAAAAGAAAGCCAGCATGTTATTCCCCTGTTTATATGTTTATACAATTTTTCTGACAAAATGTTGTGACAATACCATAGCTTTCAGTGAATGCATGGAGGTTTAAGTGGTTTCATCTCAAACTGGAACCAGATGTGAGAAGTGGTAAAGTTACCAAATGGCATATTACAAAACCAAAACAAAACCGCTGTTCAATGTCTTCATCTTTGCAAAGCACCAAAATGATGTGTTTCAAGGATCAGCAAAGATCTGAATGAAATTTGTCTTCACTGGGAATTAGGATTTAATCCAAGACCAGTAAAGGATTAAATTGTCAAGGGATTTGGGTAAAATGTGTATAGATTTCAGAGGAAACTGTATCAACTGCTGACCAAACTCATGGAGCCTGATGATTAATCGTGTTGAAGTATTTTCACTGTTCTACAAACACCATGCTTGTATCCACTTTGACATTCTGCTTTTTTCATATCCCCTCGTTAAAGTACTCTTTTTTCTCTCATCAGTTGCATTACTCCTCTTCATTAATTATCCAGCTCAAGTTCAGTTATGGTATAACACTTTCCATGCACACTACACTCTTTTCTGTAGATTATCTAATGATTGTCTAATTCCCTCATTTTATAAATAGGCACAACATGTCACTCTTTTCCGTAGATTATCTAATGATCATCTGATCATCTAGTTCCCTCTTTTTTTTTTTTTTTTTTTTTTTTTGAGATGGAGTCTCGCACTGTCGCCCCCACTGGAGTGCAATGGTGCAATCTCAACTTACTGCAACCTCTGCCTCCTGGGTTCAAGCCATTCTCCTGCCTCAGCCTCCCAAGTAGCTGGGATTATAGGTGCCTGCCACCACGCCCAGGTAATTTTTTGTAGTTTTAGTAGAGACAGGGTTTCACTACGTTGGCCAGGCTGTTCTGGAACTCCTGACCTTGTGATCTGCCCGTCTCAGCCTCCCAAAGTGCTGAAACTCCTCATTTTATAAATGGGCAAAATATGTGTCAGAGATTCAAAGACTTGGAAAAGCCACAGCTTATATGAGGTTTTTTATGTCTTTAAATTCTTAAAACTTTATAACACAATCCAATCTTTATCTTAACTATCTGTTTGTAAATATCCAATTTGTGAACAATGTAATCCTGTGTTGAATATTAGAGAAGCTACCCATTAAAAATCCTAAAATGTGAGCAATATTTCTTGAATGCCACAATCTGTTCTCTACGTTGGTACTTTTTTTCATATGCCCAGAAATATGGGAAGAAGCAGCCCTACCTCCATGTCTTTTAAACTGGTACCAAGATCTGAAACTAGCACTTTGGTTTGACAGGTTTTCTACTAATGCACTGTAAACTATTTGTATTATTGCAGAGTTATGGATCATTTTGACTTCTTTAACAAAAATGTCATAAATTGTGGGGCTTATTAACAATTAAGACTTGTTTCTCACAGTTCTGGAGGTTGGGATGTCCAAGATCAAGAAACCAGCATATTGGTGTCTGGTGAGGGTTTATTCCTCATAAATGGTGTCCACTTGCTGCATCATCACATAGTGAAAAGGACTAGCTAGCTCTTTGGAATTTCTTTTTTAAGAGCACAAATCCCATTCATGACAATTCTGCCCTCATGATCTAGTCACCTGCCAAAGCCATATCTTCTAATATTATCTCATTGGGAATTAGGTTTTATCATATGAATTTGAAGAAGATACAAACATTTAGACTATGACATGTGATACTAAAAACCCTGAATTTTCTATTTTTCTCTTATCGCCTATTCAACCAGGGTAGAATAACAAGATAAATTTTACTACCCCTTGGACATAAGATTTTAAATAATGTCTAATCACTTCTTGGAATCAAGTAGTGACATAGAAAACAAAATAATTTGGTCATCTAAAATGTCTTAATAATGAATATATATATACACATACATATATTCATATATATTCATTATTGAGAAACTAAGAAAATAATAAATACATATTCATTACATATATATTCTTATATACACATATACATATACATCATACATTGCATAAACCTATAATAACTAAAACTCAAAAATGCAAAATAATTTGCCTACAATCACCTGCATATAACTAAGGTCAGAAACCCAGCTGTAAGACAAACGTTAGCATCATTGCCATTTGTTTTAGTTTCCCAAGCCAAGAGTCTACCACCATTTCATCAATCTCTTCTCTATAATGGTGATAAATTCCTTTTAAGGTTGTAATTTGTAAAGGATTCTAAAATAAGTGGAAATATTTTTTTCTTAAAAAATCTAAGTGCCTTACAGGACATGGCATGAAATAAGAACACCTAAGTGGCACTCAAATATGGCTAAATGAGTCAGCCTTCTTACTCATATCCTGGAAGTCATGTTGGGATGTATTCAGGATAGCATTCAGCTCAAACACTTATAAATAGCTCCTAAGTGACTGTTTGATTTCCTGACTTCCCCCAAGGATAATTGGCTTCAATATGTAATCCTTCAATAAATTAGCAGATTTAAGTTAACATCAAAGTTAGCAATTGTCAAGGGTATCAATATTTAAGGTAATAATACCACCAACATTGAGAAGAAGTCACATATGAGGCCTTCAAGATCAAAGATTACTACTTCACTAAATTCATTTCTTATCTCTCTTCTTTCCATTCTCTAAATTTATAATTTTTTTGGATACCATTCCCATTAGTTATAGTCACTAATATTCTCGAAATAAGGAATCAGATCTGGATCCTATACTTAGTTCATAGAACAAACAGTAACATATACTGATTACCTAATATCTATGTACCATACTCAGTTCTGAAAATGTAAAAATGATAAAATGATATTTTCTTTGAGAGGTTTGTATTATGGCAATTCTATAACACCTAGAAAAGAATAAAATATGTGATTGTCTTAACATGTCTAATCAAATATCTCATGAGCATCTCAGATTTAAATGTTCTTTTCAAATATAATCCCAGCACAAACAATCAAGTTTTCTAAAATATATAAATTCGCCAACAGATCCTGTTGATTTTACCTCCACTGGTTTTTAATACGTAAAATATACATTATCCTTTATCTCTTCTGCTGTCACCCTAATCCAAGCCACTGCCCTTTTTCACTAAAATTCCTACAATAATCTCTTTAGATTTTTTCCACTTCTACTGTTTCATCATCTTCATCAATTTTCCACCACATTAGGGTTATTTATTAAAATTATAAGTGCTCTATCTGTATTCATGAAGTCATCAATATTCTTTTCATTTCATTTAAGCTAAAAAAAAAATAAACCATTACCCTATTCTATAGCACCATGAATGCTGATCCTGTATACTATTCCTCCAATCCTATTTTCTTCCAACTATCTTCTCACTTTCCATGTTCCAGACATTACAGATTCTTTCTCTTCCTTATCTACTCAATTCCTTTTCTTTCTTAGAGTCTTTACATGTATTATGTCCTGTGCCTGGAAATCCCTTTCCTATTCCTTATTGTTTGCTAGTTTCTTTTAAATTCTTCTCAGTAATATATCTCAGGTCAATCCTACATGAAAAAATGATGAGCTCAGGAAACAAAATACTTTCCCTTTCTCCGTAGAAAAAATACAAGCTGTTGGGTTTCTAAGGACCCAGTCCTTATTAACTCAGAATAAAGGCAAATCATTTTTAGGAAATGTTAGCAGCTGAGTCCTCTCTTGATGGCAGAAAATAAAATACCTCTCTTTTTTCTGTAATACACTAAATGAGAAGGGGTGAACCTGGAAGAGATTTAAGGAAAGACGTAGAGAAAGAATACTGGATCTCAAATTTGGATACCAGGGTCCCATTTAAGAAGTGATTCAGAGGTCAGCCAGTGACCTGCAAGCACCATGACAATGGGCTGGAAGGAATAACAGGATTATTAAACTTAGTGTTTGACCTTAAGTACATCACTTTATCCTTACACAGCTCATCATTTAAAGTGATAATCTGAAAGATTCCTTAATAATCTAGAAACTCTAAAGGCTTAAATTCCTGACCAAACTTTTTTTCAGTCCATGGTATCTTTGTTTGTCACGTAAGGCAACATTAACTGGAAATTCTTTTGGAAAGGAGCCACTAATTAGACTATGTTAGGTTTGTTTTACCTATCACTTTATCTCATATTTGAGAAGCCAAAAAAGTACCTGGTATAGTATTTCCTTTGTCCTGTTCCCATCAGGTGACGTCAAAATGATTGCACCAGACACAGGTTACAGATCATGCATATGTTTTCAAACAACAGATGTAATATTAGAAACAGCTGAAAAGTTAACCTGTCCTTGTTCTTTGATTAGCTATAACGTTTGGGGCTGGAGATCTACTTGGAACAGTCCCTCATGCCTAGTTAGTTTTGCCTGTCAGTTTATATGCTAGGTCTCTGGATGCCAGAAGAACGTGTCAACCCCAGAAAGCAATTTTATGAGGAAGCCCAATTTAACTTTTATGTTTTCACTTGTACAGTCATTAGTTATACTAATAAAAGATCTCTAAATTGCCCTACAATGTCAAGTATATAAGGATGCCAGTGTTTTGGTGGTCTGAACAGAGAATAAAAGGAGTTAATAAGAATCCTGTGCATGCCACTGTCCATTGAGCTGACTGGTTTGACAGCATGGCATACTTTTGAATGTCAACTCAACTTGTAAAAATAACTTGGACTCTTAAACACTTAGGTCTGTATAATAATTTATAGACATCAGATTAGAATCCCACAGAGTGCTTTGGAAATTTATTTAGGTGGACTTTATTCCAGGAAAATATCATCATGTAAGTTTGATAGCTAAAACAGTGTGCTAAATGTTCCAGGCAATTGCCTGCTAACTTGAAACCATGTACACTCAATATAAAAATCATGGCCACTAAATTCTCAAGGAAAAATATTACAGTTTTTATTTTCTTATTGAAATCAGTGTAATTGTACCCTAAGCTCATAGATCCAAAGAATTAAGAGCAAAATAGGCACAGAAATACTCTGATCCACTCTCAGATTTTTCATACAAGAAAACTTAGGCTAGGAAGGGGAAAGTGGTTAATATGAGTACACAGTCATTTATTACAGATCTAAGAATAAAACATAACTTCCTTTACCCAATGCTCTTTTAATTGCACCTCAGATCATGCCAAGTCTAACTATACATAAAAGTGTTTATGTCATGGGTTATAAAGTTTCAACCTCTAGTTCTGGCACATCGAATACTAAAGTGAGACAAATTATTTTTTCACTCAAAGTTAGAACAAAGAAAGTTTTGATGGAAAACAATTCCAAAAATACATATTGAATCATTAATAATCTCTTACTGGTTAAGGAAAAAATAATTTATCACTGAAATCCTAATAAAATTGGAATTTTTAAATGATAGGTTTCAAGTAACAAGGAAAATAACCTGCAAGAAAAAGGACCGAGTAGTTCTCTAGGGATATTTAATCAAATCTAGCCAGGCACCATTTTTAAATGGTAACTATGTTAATAAAATGTTTAATTAACCTTTTAACATCTGTCAAGATAAAACAAGAAATGATAGCAAAAAACACTACAAAGAAAATGGCCTCCTTATTGAGTTTTTCATTTTTTTAGCTCATATTATCGTGCATTATAGCTTATAATGTTTTTAACTTTTATTTTAAGTTCAGTGATACATGTGTAAGTTTCTTACATAGGTAAACTTGTGTCATCAGAGTTTGTTTTACAGATTATTTCCACACCCAGGTATTATGTCTAGTACCTATCAGTTATTCTTCCTAACGCTCTTCCTCCTTCCAGCAACTATACTTCAATAGGCCTCTGGTGTGTTGTCCTCCTCTAGGTGTCCATGTGTTCTCATCAGTTAGCTCCCACTTAAGAACATGTGGTCTTTGGTTTCCTGTTCCTGCTTTAGTTTGCTAAGGATAGTGGCCTCTAGCTCCCTCATGTCCCTGCAAAGGATATGATCCCATTCTTTTCTATGGCTTCATAATATTCATGTCCCTTAGTTTGCTAAGGATAATGGCCTCTAGCTCCCTCATGTCCCTGCAAAGGATATGATCCCATTCTTTTCTATGGTTTCATAATATTCCATGGTGTATATGTACCATATTTTCTTTAACCAGTCTATCATTGATGGGCATTTAGGTTAGTTCCATATCATTGCTACTGTGAATAGTGATGCAATGAACATACATGTGCATGTGCCTTTATAACAATGATTTATATTTCTTTGGGTATACACTCAGTCATAGGATTGCTAGGTCAAATGGTATTTTTGTCTCTAGGTCTTTGAGGACTTGCCGCACTGTCTTTCTCAATGGTTGAATCCATTTACACTGCATCAACAGTGTATAGCATTCGTTTTTCTCCACAACCTCATCAGCATCTGTTATTTTTTGACACTAAGTAACAGCCATTCTGACTGGTGTGAGATGGTATTTCATTGTGGTTTTGATTTGCATTTATCTAATGATCCTTGAAGCTGAGTTTTTTTTCATATGATTGTTGGCCGCATGTATGTCTTCTTTTGAAAACTGTCTGTTTGTGTTCTATGCCCACTTTTCAATGGGGTTGTTTTTTATCTTGTAAATTTGCATAGTTCCTTATAGATTCTGGATATTAGACTGTTGTCAGATGCATAGTTTGTGAAAATTTTCTCCCATTCTTAGGTTGTCTGTTTACCCTGTTGATAGTTTCTGTTGCTGTGCAGAAGCTCTGTAGTTTAATTAGATCCCATTTGTCAATTTTTGCTTTCATTGCAATTGCTTTTGAGATTTTCTTCATGAAATCTTTGCCCATGCCTATTTCCTGCTTGGTATTGCCAAGGTTGTCTTCCGGGGTTTTTACTGTTTTGGTTTTTACATTTAAGTCTTTAATTCATCTTGAGTTAGTTTTTGTATATGATGGAAGAAAGGGGCCAGTTTTAATCTTCTACCTATGGCTAAATTCTGCAATCACCATTTATTGAATAGGGAATCCTTTCCCCATTGATTGTTTTTGCCAGGTTTGTTAAAGATCAGATTGTTATGGGTATGCAGTCTAATTTCTGGGTCTATTCTTCTCCGTTGATCTATGTGTCTGTTTTCGTACCTGGACCGTGATTTTTAGTTATAGCAGCCCTGCAGTATAGTTTGAAGGAGGGTAGCGTGATGCCTTCAGCTTTGTTTTGTTTGTTTGTTTGTTTGCATAGGATTGTCTTGGCTGTTCGGGCTCTTCTGTGGTTCCATATGAATTTTAAAATCATTTTTTCTACTTCTGTAAAAAATGTTAATGGTAGTTTCATAGGAATAAGATTGGACCAAGCCCGGTGGCTCACATCTGTAATCCTAGCACTTCGGGCGGCTGAGATGGGTGGATCACCTGAAGTCAGGAGTTCCAGACCAGCCTGACCAACATGGTGAAACCCCACCTCTACTAAAAACACAAAAATTAGCTGGACGTGGTGGCAGGCACCTGTAGAACCAGCTACTCAGTAGGCTGAGCAAGAGAATGGCTTGAACCCAGGAGGTGGAAATTGTAGTGAGCCAAAATCGGGCATTACACTTCAGAATGATTGACAAGAACGGTGAAACTCCATCTCAAAAAAAAAAAAAAAAGGAATAACACTAAATCTATACATTGCTTTGGGTTGTATGCCATTTTCACAATATTGATTTTTCCCCATGCATGAATATATAATTTTTTCCATCTGTTTGTATCACCTTTGATTTCTTTAAGCAATGTTTTATAGTTCTTACAGAGATTTTTCACCTCCCTAGTTAGCTGTATTCCTAGGTATTTTATTCTTTTTGTGGCGATTGTTAATATGAATTCATTCATGATTTGGCTGTCAGCTTAACTGTTGTTGGTATATAAGAATGCTAGTGATTTTTGCACACTGATTTTGTAACCTGAGACTTTGCTGAAGTTGAGTCATCAGCTTAAGAAAATTTGAGGCTGGGACTATTGGGTTGTTTTTGTTTTGTTTTGTTTTTGAAACAGAGTCTTGCTCTGTTGCCCAGGCTAGAGTGCAGTGGCACAACCTCAGCTCACTGCAACCTCCACCTTATTGGGGTTTCTTAAATAGAATCATTTTATCTGCAAACAGAGATAGTTACACTTTCTCTCTTCCTATTTGGATGACCTTGATTTCTTTCTCTTGCCTGATTGTCCTGGTCAGGACTTCCAAAACTATATTGAACATGAGTGGTGACAGAGGGGATTTTTGCCTTGTGCTGGTTTTCAAAGGGAATGCTTTCAGCTTTTGTTCTTTCAATATGATGTTGGTTGTTGGTTTGTCATACATAGCTCTTATTATTTCCGGATATGTTTCTTTAGTACCTAGTTTATTGAGAGTTTTCATAGTGAATGGATGTTAAATTTTATCAAAAGCCATTTCGGCATCTATTGAGAAAATCATGTAATTTTTGCCTTTAGTTCTGTTTATGTGATGAATCACATTTATTGATATGTGTATATTGAACCAATTGCATCCCAGAGATAAAGCGTACTTGATCATGGTCGATAAGCTTTTTGATGTGCTGCTGGATTCAGTTTGCTAGTATGTGATTGAGAGCTCTGCATCAGTGTTCACCAAGGTTACTGGCCTGAAGTGTTTCTAGGTTTGTTTTTGTTGTTGTTGTATCTCTGCCAGGTTTCGGTGTCAGGATGATGCTGGCTTCATAGAATGGGTTAGGAAGGAGTTCCTCCTCCTCCATTTTTTGGAAAAGTTTCAGTATGAATGGTACCAGCTCTTCTGTCTACATCTGGTACAATTCCACTGTTAATCCATCTGGTCCTGGGATTTTTTTGTTTGATAGGCTATTTATTACTGCTTCAGGTCTGTTCAGGGATTCAGTTTCTTCCTGGTTCAGTCTTGGGAGGGTGTATGTGTCCATGAATTTATCTATTTCTTCAAGAATTTCTAGTATATGTGCATAGAGGTGTTCATCATATTCTCTGATGGTTGTTTGTATTTCTGTGGGGTCAGTGGTAATGTTCCTCTTGCTTCTGACTGTGTTTCTGAGAATTCTCTCAGAAGATTTCTGTGAGAATCTTCTCTCTTTTCTTCATTAGCAGTCTAGCTAGTGGTCTATTTTAACTTTTTCAAAAATGCACCTCCTGAATTTGTTGATCTTTTGAATGATTTTTCATGTCTCAATCTCCTTCAGTTCAGCTCTGATTTTGGTTATTTCTTGACTTCCAGTTTTAGGGTTTGTTTTCTCTTGGATCTCTAGTTCTTTAGTTGTGTGTTAGGTTGTTAACTTCAGATCTTTCTAACTTTTGATGTAGGCATTTAGTGCTATAAATTTCCCTTTTAACACTGCTTTCACGAAGTCTGAGGAATTCTGGTATTTTGTATCTTTGTTCTCATTAATTTCAAAGAACTTCTTGATTTCTATCTTAATTTCATGATTTACCCAAAAGTCATTCAGGAGCAGGTTATTCAATTTCCATTTAATTGTATGGGTTTGAGTGACTATCTTAGTCTTACTTTTTAATTTGATGGTATTGTGGTCCAAGAGATTGATGGTTATAATTTTAGTTCTTTTGCATTTGCTGAGGAGTATTTTACTTGAGATTATGTAATTCATTTTAGAGTATTTGTCATGAGGCAATTAGAAGAATGTATACTTTGTTGTTTTGGCTGGAGAGTTCTGTAGATAGCTATCAGGTCTATTTGATCCAGTGCTGAGTTCAGGTCTGAATATCTTTGTTAATTTTCTGTCTCACCAATCTGCCTAATATTGTCGGTGGATTGTTAAAGTCTTCCACTACTCTTGTGTGGAAGTCTAAGTCCCTTTGAAGGTCTCTGAGAACTTGCTTTATGAATCTGGGTGCTCCTTTGTTGGGTGCATGTATATTTAGGATAATTAGCTCATCTTGTTGAACTGAATCCTTTACCATTATGTAATACCCTTCTTTGCGTTTTTTTTTATCTTTGTTGATGTCTGTTCTGTATGAAACTAGAATTGCAACCTCTACTTTTTTCTGTTTTCCAATTGTTTGGTAGAGTTTTCTCCATCCTTTCATTTTGACCCTGTGTGTGTCACTGCATGTGAAATGCATTTCTTGAAGACAACATATCCATGAGTCTTGGGTCTTTATCTAGCTTGCCACTCTGTGTATTTTAATTGGGCTTTTATCTCATTTACATGTAAGGAACTTCCCCAACCTTGTTAGAGAGGCCAACATTCAAATTCAGGAAATGCAGAGAAACCCAGTAAGATACTTCACAAGACGGTTATTCCCAAGGCATGTAATCATCAGATTCTGCTAGATTGAGATTAAAGAAAAAATGTTAAAGGCAGCTAGAGAGAAAGATCAGGCCATATACAAAGGGAAGCCTCTCAGCTGAAACCCTACCAGCCAGAAGAGACTGGAGGCTAATATTAAACATTCTTCAAAAAAAGAAATTCCATCCCAGAATTTCATATGTGACCAAACTAAGCTTCATAAGCAAAGAAGAAATACAATCCTTTTTAGACAAGCAAATACTCAGGGAATTGTTACCATTACACCTGCCTTACAAGAGCTCCTGAAAGAAGCATTAAATGTGAAAAGACCATTACTAGTCACTACAAAAACACACTGAAGTACACACACCAGCAACACTACAAAGCAATCCCATAAACCAGTCTCCAAAGTAACCAGCTTACATCGTGATGACGGCATTATAGCTTAAAATTGCATGCTGAGCAATGTATGAGGCAGTCAATTTTTTTTGACATTTTATAAAGAAATTAAATTTCAGGTTTGTTCAATTGTTTAACCAGAAATCATTCAGTTTGATTTGGCTTCAAATTTACTTGGAGTCATATCAATGTCTTCTAAAGCAAGGGTTTGAAATAGGTAGTAAGTGACAGTGACAAAAACCGCAAAACATGTTATCTTTGACCAATTAAACAGAGTGTAAATCAATATTTTATTTGATATTTTTTGTGATTTAATGAAATGAAAATCTAGGTAGGCACACTAGTTCATTTAAAATCATATGAAATGAAATGTGGAGTATACAGATATTTAGGAGATAATAAATTATTTTATAAAAGTGCATTTAGACCATTATTAGGTCAAAATTATTTTTTAATTTTTATATATTTCTTCTAGCTTGCATTTTTGTTTTTGTTGTGGTTTTTAAAGGAAGAATAAATACACATCAACAATTTGATAGAAGATAGACTCTATTTCTCAGTGTTTAATAAATATCAAAGTGATTCATGAAACAACTGAAACTTTTGTATTATCCTAAAGAGCACAAATGGAATAGGAATACATTGCTCAGCCACCAATGCAGGGCCCTGTGTCTTTATTCTTTCCGTCGTAAAATAAGAGAGTCCATTTTTAGTATTGTTCTACAAATAGATTATTATACTTTGGAAATATTTACATCTAGTAGTCTGAAATATCAAAAATTAAAATATAATTCTACTAATTTCATAAACTATAACTATAAATGCCAATCACAATACCCCTTTGTGACTAACAAGTATTACCACCCAGATCCTCTACTTAACTAATTGTATGACATTGAGGGAGTGGCTTCATCTTTCTATGTCTCAATTTCATCACCTGTAAAATTGAATTACTTATAGTAAATACCTGATACTGGGGTTGTTAAAATTAAATGAGCAAATATGTGACACATTAGTAGCATAATTTATAGCATAAGTGGTAAATAGTTGTCAACTAATAAACATAATTAATAAACGTAAAGCTTCAAGAATCTTAAAATTTTTTAATCTTCTACCAAATATTCCCAATATTATTGAACAAATTCTACATTTTTTTGAAAGTTATGGGGGGGGGTGAATTTTCAAAAGTAAACTTAATTATAGGCCTAGTTTAAATTAACACAAATTCTGAATCCATTTGGTTTAGACAAGAAGTATTATTATGATTACTTATTTTACTTTAAATCACATATGCTGATGTATTAGGATGGCTTTTTCAAATTTGGAATATCTTATCAGAAATTGAATGAAGGAATTCAATAATGTTCTTATTCTATGACAAAAAGAAATGCATAAAATTTTTATTCAATTAAACTAGGAAATGACTATTACTCCAAACCACACTGCGAGGAATACTTACTAAATATTTTGATATGTTATCCAAATTATAGAATACCAGAAGAAATACCAACTTTTGGTATTAAGCAATGTGCAGATCTCACTAAAAGGTTATGAGAAACTCCTAAATCCTTTAAATAAATCAGGATTTTTTGGGAAATTTTATTTATTTATTTATTTTCTTTTAGAAAAAGAGTAGAAATATTTTTGGGCCAGAGAGGAAATGAAATTTTCTATGGGCTCCTATTTCCACTCTGTAGATCTTTAGGGAAATAGGAGAAACAGCATAAACATGCTATCTTCAGCTTAAATCAGCTTTACAACTCTGAACTAAGATGACTCTGAAGACACAATCATTAAATAAACAAACAAGAAAACTGGATTTATGAGGTCTCACTGTGAAAAATAATGAGCCTCACTAGTGTAATCTGCCTACAAAGAAAGAACTCAGATTAAACAACTCCAGCAGAGGATACCACAAACTATGTGAAATTGTGTTTTAAAAATTCTCATTAGCTGCCACAGCGTCTTCTGCCCACTTCCACCCACTTTGCTATACTACTGAGCAAATGATAAGTCTGGATGGCACTGCTGATATTCAGAGATAATAACAAGCAAGATATATACAATATGAGATTTAGAGTTACATTTTACCCCCCAAAATAAGGAAAACAATAAAACAAATAAAAGCATGAGATAAGAAATGTTCCTGGAAAATGAAATTTTGAAACATAAACTCCATAACTTGTTATATTAAGAGAGAACATGAATTATTTGCAAAGAAATTTCAAAGAATAACTACAAGAAATGAATAAAGATGATAAGAAAGCAGTATATGCAAGATGAACCAGAAAAGATCAGGAAAAACGCTGACAATGACAATAAAAGCTGTTTACAAAATTTGAAACAATGTAAAGATTTGCAAGACATAAAATAGATACGATTGGAACAGAGTAGAGGACATACAAGTAAAGATGAAACAAATCAAATGAAAAAAATAACAAAAATGTTGAATGTCAACAACAATAGAAAGCAAACAGAAGAGTTCCAATCTATAAGTGACTGCTAGTCCTGAAGAAGAGAGAAACATATCAATGGAACATATCTATAGAGACACATACATGGAGTTAAACTGCTCAAGTGCAGGATAAAATGGCAAAGTAACAAGCAGCACTGTCTAACTCTACTGTATTGAAACTGTAGATTCAAGAGAAGGGCGTGAGAAAATGTATAAATCCCAAGTAATAAGATAAAATACAAGACGAAAAACTATAATAAATACAGATACAAAATAAAATTTAAATCATGAAAACTTTTAGCAATAAATCAATAAATTAAACCCAAATTTAAGAATTAATAGTAATAAAAACAACAATGTAAACATAATTTGTTAATAATAAAAATTTTAAGTAAAATAATTTTTATAATCATATTATTTTATACAAGATAACAAAAGAATATCATCAACAATATGCTAAAGATATTTAATGGCAACTTGTAAAATTTGAAAACCTAAGTAGACAAGATAGAAAAATATAAAATAAAAAATTGACATAAATTATGAAACAATATCTAATAATCTTTTTAAAACTTAAATGGTAATCAAAAAACACCTCTTTCCCTTTCTCTGAAAAAAAAATCCCCAAATCCCAACAATTTTATGTTCAATTACACTAAATTTTTCTTAAACACATTGTTATAAAAAAATAAAATGAGAAATAACTATGTAATTCATTTTATTAAGACCATATGATTCTAAGTCCCAAAGCAGAATAAGGAGGATTATTTAATAGACACAAAAAGATATTTGATAACTATTATGTTTAGAAAAAAAGAATGTAAAGCTAGAAATACACTGGAACTTTCTTAAGTTGGCCAAAAACTCTTTTAAAATCTCAGAATTTATTTTAAAGATATTTAGTTGGATATATATCTTCTTTCTGAAGAAGAAGAAGAAAGAGGAAGAAGAGGAAGAAGAAGAAGAAGAAGAAGAAGAAGAAGAAGAAGAAGAAGAAGAAGAAGTCGTCTTGATCTGTGGCCCAGGCTTGAGTGCAGTGACGTGATTTGGGCTCACTGCAACCTTCACCTCCCAGGTTCAAGCAATTCTCCTGCCTCAGCATCCTAAGTGTCTCCTTTTCTTAATCTAGCTAAAAGTTAGCAAATTTTGTTTGCCTTTCCAAAGATAAACTCTTAATTTGGCTTATTGTTTTTATTGTTTTCTGGTCTTTATTGCATTTATTTTGGCCAAAATAATTTCCTTTTTTTCTTCTACTAACCTTGGACTTGGTTCCTTACAAGTTATGAAGTTAACTTGTTTATTAGAGTTTTTTCTTAGTATATAATAAATATTTATCTCTATAAAATTCCTTGTAGAAACTGTTTTTGCTGCATGCCCTAAGTTTGGTATATTGTGATTCTATTTTCATTTGTCTCAAGTTATTTTTTAATTTCCCTTTTGATTTCTTCTTTGACTCATGTCCTTGGATGTCTATATTTTTTCCCCATTTAGAAACTTTTCAGCCATTTTTTAAAGTAAGATTTCTTTCCCTTTTTCTCTCTTTTCTCCACAGATTATTTCTTCCTTTTAATAAAAGCTGTGTTTGATAATCTCTATTGCATCATTATTCTATTAATTGTATTCTTCAGGTTCAAAATTTCTGAGTTTTTTAAATGAAGAACTTCTCATTTATACATGTATTGTTTTTCTGATGTTATTTAATTGTCTACCTGTGTTCCCTTGTAGGTCACTGAACATCCTTAAAGCAATTATTTTGAATTCTTTGTCACAGATCTCATTTTTTCAAGGTCAGTTACTGAAAAATTGTTGCATTTGTCTAGTAGTGTTATGTTTTCTTGTTGTTTCATGTTCCTTGTAGTTTGTGGATACTTTTGCACTTGAAGAATTCATCTCCTCTAGTTTTTAATTACTGGCTTTGGGAGAAAAACACCTTCACAGTTAACCCTGCTAGGAATTTTGGGGTTCTCTAAGACCTTTCCTATAAATGTATTCCCTACGCACCTCTTCTTCTGAAGGCAGGGGCAATTCTTAGGATTATATGCTTTCTCTTGGTCCCGAAAAGTCATTCTGGGTGCTGATAGCCACCTATTTCTTTTTCCTAGATGGTCTCCTAAAATGCCCAAGTTTGTTTGCCTTCCCACAATTCTGCAGAGTGGAGCCAGGTGTCTGCACATGTCTATGAGCCATCTGCAGAGGCTTGCACTAATGTTTTAGGGGTGCTTACACAGGGAGCTAGCTACAGTGTAGGATGGATGTGGCACATGAAGCATTAGGTTGTTCATGGGCCGTCTGAGTCAGTCTACAGGTGAAGAATTCCAAGAGACTGTTAAGGTGTCTGAAGTAGTTAGTAGAATCCAAAATTCTTTTTTGGGTTCTAAGCCCTCATTTTTATAATTGCCTATCTCTCTTCTCTGAATCCAGTCTCTCCTCACCACTCTACTGTGCCAATCACCACCTCAGCGTTCTGGGTAGGGTGAGAAAAAAGTGGGCCTTTTGGGCAGCACTCCACATATCTGTGGAAGCTAAGTGCTTTTTCACTATTCTCTCACTTTTCCATATGGGTGAAATCATGGGCTGCAAAGCCTTTCATTTGTATTGTATTGTGCTGCTATGGGGAGGAAGTGATGCAAATGAAGTGAAACTGTTTTTCTTAGTCTTTTTCAATATGTCTATTCTTGGATTTTTTTTGTTGTTGTTCCAACTATGTACTGAACTTTTCTGCTGAATTCCTGGACTTTTACAAAGGTACTCTCATCTGTAGGTGGTTGTCAAAATTTATGCTTCTGTTGGAGATGGCAGTAGGAAATTTTTATTCTGCCACTTTGCTTTTGTCATTCAAGTAATTAGGGTTATTGAAGAAGATATAAAGTGATATATCTTTACAATAAATAAATACCACTCCTTAAGAATTAAGATGATGAAAGCAAGCATAGAATATAGGAAGACGTATGTATACACATTCCTCATTCCTTCAAATGGAGAGATAATAAAGTTCAAAGCTTATAGATTAAGAAATAGTTTTATAAATGCAATCAGAATACAGCTATATAAATTACCAAAGAAAAAAATTACCACCAAAGCATGCTAAGTAAAACAAATGCAATCTATAAAGGAGATCAAAAGAAGCACTGAAAACAAAGTCAAATATAAAATTATTAGTTATAAATATAAAAAATGTGCTGTATTTCCAAAGCCTACCATTTGTATTTTTAATATACTTTCTAGCTTGCATCCTCTGTCTGTGACATACTCTTGTTTCCTACTCTCAAGAGGTGGTTTAATATTTAATTCATCTTTGTACCCAGTTCCATCTATACAGTAGTCATTAAGAAATAAAAAATAAATGCTCAATTTATAATGAATATATGAGAAAACTTACAAAAAGATCATGTAAAATGTAATTAACAAATAAAAATTTAAAAAATAAACTTTACTTCTCAACATAAACTCCATCTAAGTCAACACACTTTTATAAGTGATCTTCCCAGCCATTTAGTTCACCCCTAAAGAACTGAGGACCCTGGGAATGTAACCATGTCAATACAGTCTATTTTACATTATTAACTGGAGAAAAATGGGTGCCTTCTAAAGATTTTTTTTTTTAAGATTTTTAAGATTAGGAAACAAAATGAAGTAAGAAGGAACCAAATCAGCCCAGTGAGAACTGTGTAACTGAACCAACTGAGAGGTCTACGGTGTTGCCTATTGTTTGTGCTGTTAATCATCAGTCCTCTTCGATTGGAACATGAAGAAGATTAGTTTTTTCTTGCAAAATGATTTTGATGGTCTGCTGCTGTGAGCTTCATCTTCAACATCATCTCATCTCTTCTTAAAATGAGTTGTCTGTCTGTTAACTGCTGATTTCTTTATGGCATTGTCTTGATAAACTTTTTGTAAAGAATTAATGATTTCACCATTCCTCTACTCAAACTTCTCCATAAATTTGATGTATGTTCTTGCTTCAATTAGCAGAATTTGTATTGCTCTCTGATAGGGGTTCTTTTTAAGTTGATGTCTTATCCTTAGTGCCTCAAATGAGATCCTGTTCAGACATGTTAAAACAGATTAGTACACGTTTATTTTGTTGCAAAAATAAAAAATGAAATACATGCATAGTGTTTTTATACTATGCATTTTTAATGAACTTTTGAAGACATCTCATATATATTTAGAAGCCGAAGTAAAGGAAAATGAAGGACTTTTTAAATACCATTCAAAGTTTATTGATTCTACTTTTTATGACAACATGATTTTGAGGAGGTTTGAAGAACAGTTAAGAATAATACATTAAGCTTTACCTGAGAAATTCAGTTTAGAGTCTCAGAAAACACACACACACAAACACACAAAGGCATACTCAAACTGGAAATTAGAGGAGGGTTTTGTAAAGCCTTTTTCTTGGCAATACTGTGTTTCTGTGTAGGAAAACTATAATAAATTTCTCAATAACCTAGGACTACTAACAATGAAGTGCTGCTACCATCCTGAGTCTCCTGGGAGTGAAGTGAAGAAATCGTTTTGCAGAAAGAGAGAAGTCTACCTGGCAGAAACTGTGACCTTCCATCCAGAAAGCCAGCATGTAACAATCCTTGAGAAAGACGAATAGGAGAATAAAACTCTGACTTCACTTCCCTCACACTCACCGAATCTCATGGAAGTGCCTTGCATTGGTAAACAACTGAGTGCTAGAAGACAAAGGAGTCAGTCAATTGATGCAGTTTACAAGGTGAGCCTCTTTGAGCAAAGAGCAGGCAGAAAAAGATGGGTAGAGATTCTGGAAGGAAAAATAGAAGATTTCTGCACAAAGACTTATACTTCTTATAACTCAGAAGATAAGGTTTATGTCCACTTTTCCCATAGTATTCAGATAAAAATGTGTTGTATTAATAAATGCAATGTGTTGATTCTCAGCTTCTGTTTGACCCATACTTGTAGCTTCTGTCTTCTTTATATCTAATACCTTATCAAAAAAAACTGAAAAATGACATTCTCCACACTCAGATAAAGGATTCTCAGTCACAGGTCTTATTTTGTTTTCCCTGGGTTAGAAAATTGGGTCTATAATCCGGTTTCTGGTCAATAAAAAATAAGTCATGAATAACTGGGTTTTCTACTCTACAACAATTTTCTGACTATGCAATTCTCAGTGTAGCAAATATGAATTTATTTCTCTGCAAAGCACAGTCAGATACACCTGAAGAATGTTTTCTCTGTTACCTTCTAGAGAAGCCAGACCTTTGGTGCCAAATATTATATGACCCTTTTTACCACATCATTAATAAGGACAGATGTTTTGAATTGAGGATCATACAAAAGCCAAAATATGCTCTTGACCTTAAAAGATAGGATCAAACTCCACTTTACTATAATCCATTTTTTTTTTCTGGAATCTCACTCTGTTGCCAGTCTGGAGTGCAGTGGCACGATCCCAGCTAGCTGCAACCTCAGGCTCCTGGGTTCAAGAGATTCTCCTGCCTCAGCTTCCCAAATACCTGGGACTACAGGCACGCTGACCAACCCAGTTATTTTTTGTACTATAATGCTTTTTTTCAACCAAAGACATGATTTTGGGGTGCATTCTTTCTGTTACATATCTGTCAAGCAAATTGACATGCTTTCTTAGTCTCTCTTAGTTGGTGAAATTGGAGCTCTGTAGAACCATTTTCAACTGGTCTTAAGACAGTATAGCGTAGATGATAGGCTTATCAATGAATTGAACTTTAGACGTCAGGTTAAAAGGAGCTAAAATGCCATGACATATTTTCATAATCTCTTTCATTTTTATATAACCTCTTTCATTTTTATAAAGTTCACATAAAACCTCCCAGATAATGGTTCTTCACAGGAAAGTTTGGGGTTTATGTTTTTATATTTTAGTCAATTAATTTTCCCACTTACACAATCATGATTTCACATGTTCAATCCTCTAACTCCCATACTTACCTTGTTATTCTCAGAATCCATGACTTGTCTCCAAGATGCATACCTGAAGAGTTAAGAGATGCCTGAGTAGCTCCACTTAGATGTCACATTGGTACCTACAATTTTTTGTTTCTTCTTCAAATATTCCTTTTCTCTGAGCTTTTCTGTGTCATTAAATGGCATATCTATCATCCAGTTTCCAAAGCAGAAATCTGGGAGTTTATTAAATTACCACTATTCATTACACATCCCACACCATATGCAATTGCCATAGATTGGGTTTCCTAAGAAGAAAACTCTGAAGCACAAATTAGTATACAGAAGTTTACTAGGAAATAGTCTTGGGATCAGCAGCTATGGAAGGGGGAAAAATAAGCAGTATTGGGTAGAGGGAAAAGTTGAGTTGAGTTGTAGTCTCAATGGAAGCCTCATCTAACCCCATGGTTGTTCCTGAAAAGACACTTAGAACTTCATACTGATTAGTAATTCAATATGTGCCACTTCAGAAAGGTGTGCAATCTCAGGAAATAGATTTTTCCAGCTAAAGGTGGGGCTTCTTAGGAGCAACATTCCCTGAAGTGTGAATTTGATTGATACAGCATCCACTGTAGCAATAAATCACCTTATCCTATCGTTTCATTTCTTCAATTGCCCTCAAGTCAATCCACTACTTTGTGTCTCTACTTCTACTATCCTAGTCCAAGTCATTAATATCTTTTCCATAATGCCAACTTTATAAAGGGTTTCTCTGCATCCAGTATACTTCCCTTGTAATTTATTTTCTGCCTAGCTGTGTAATCTTTATAAATCACTTATTGAACTATCTCTCTCTGCTTAAAAATTTTCAATAAACTCCTATTGCTGTTATCGTAAAACATCAGTTCCAGTAAAGCTCTAAAGATCTTTTTTCTGCATGCTTCTTCTTAACACCTAAAACAACTTATCTCCCCTCAAACTTTCCTCTGGCAATACCTGCCTCCCATGAGACTCTAAATGTTGGTTATATACATCACTATCTTTTATCTTTATTTCCTCTATCATAAAACTTTCCTAAAAAAAAAAGAAAAAAGAACTTTCCTGCTATAAAAATGTTTTACAATTTTCTACCACTATTATTTTAATTTGTACAAATTGCTTGCTAAATAAAGTCTCATAAAGACAGAATAACTTGGCCCAGTATTAGGCACATGTTAATAAATTTGTTGATTGAATGTGTGAGTCTCATTTAAAGTAATTGTCTAAGTTGATATAGGAGAATATGCCAACATTTCTGAATCATTGGTAAGTATAAGGCAATAATATTTCCATCCTGATTTGATAATATTGTTTTTAAGCTTTCCTTTTTTCTGCATGAAAATTAACCCAATTTAAAGTAATTGCTTATAACAGTGTGTCCTCAGGTAGACTTCTGTTTGTACATCGATATGTTATCTACTGCACCAGGTTGACTGAATGATATTTTTACATTGTAAAGACTTATAATTTTACATCTTCTTCAATAACCATAATTAAAAGATCACACCAGAATAATATGCAGAAATAGTGCTATGAAGGAAAGTAGAACAGTGAGCTCATTTTGAGAATGTATTGCTTTTCTACTACTGCCCTATGAAACTTAATGGCTTAAAACGATACAAATTCATCATTCTTTAGTTCCATAGGTCAGAAGCCAGACGTAAGTCACATTGAGCTAAAATGAAGGTATTCGGCAGGGCCGTATTTCTTTCTAGATGTTCTAGGATATTTCCTTGCCATTTCCAATTTCCACAGGCCATGTACAGTATTTGGCTCATAGGCCCTTCTTCTAGCCTCAAAGCTAGCAACACCACATTAATTCATTCTTACATTGCATCTCTCTGACTAGTTACATATGGGAAAGATTCTGTTTTTAACAACTCATGATTAATTTACACCCTTCCAGATAATTCAGGATGATTATGGTCTGTGCCCTTAATCAGGTTTGCAAAATACCTTTTGACATGTAAAATAAATGTTTTCAAGTTTCATGAGATTATGGTATCAGCATCTTTCAGTGGTCATTATGCTACCTAATACTACCTAGCACTGAGGTGGTTCTTAGCAAGATAGTCCAGTAATTTTAATTTAGTAATATTTTAATGATCAAAGAATTTTAATTTACAGATTTTAGTCAAATATTTAAAGTAATATTTAAACAAATTCTGTGTAAATTTTATGCTAACATATACTGTTGACTTCAAATTATAGGAGATCCTCATTATCCAAATGTACTTAAAACAAATCCTTTCAAAGGAGAAACATATACTAATAAATAATAAAAATCAAGTTTAACTAATAATTTATCATCTAAAGAATCTAAAATTCATTCAAATATATTTTCAAATTTAACAGTGTAAACTATACTTATAATTACATGGTAGTTCTTAGAATTAAAAAAATTTAGCAAGCATCATGCTTATTTTTTTTCTAGAGGGAGTCTCACTTTGTTGCCCAGGCTGGAGTGCAGCTGTATGATCTCAGCTCACTGCCACCTCTGCCTCCCAGGTTCAAGCGATTCTCCTGCCTCAGCCCCCTGAGTAACTGGGATTGCAGGCGTGCACCACCACCACGTCCAGCTAATTTTTGTATTTTTAGGAGCGATGGGGTTTCATTATGTTGGCCAGACTGGTCTCAAACTCCTGACTTCAAGTGATCTGCCCACCTCGGCCTCCCAAAGTGCTGAGATTACAGGCATGAGCCACCACGTCCAGCCACATCATGCTTTTTGAAAGTAATTTTTCAGCAAATTTGAACAATAGCATGATACAACATCCCTATACATTGACCTCTCAGAGTATTATGATAAAGAACAGCATCTTGCCAATGAATAGCCCATTTCTGATTAAGGCATATTCGTTAATTTAGACAAACCTTTCTACTAAACATAACTAGAGAAGCTAGAATAGGTAGAGAGGTAGATATGTAGATAGATAGATAGATAGATAGATAGATAGATAGATGATACACAGATAGATCCATTGGAGAGTTCTTGGCAAGCTAACAAAATAATGAAAAATTGCCTGTTCAATGTAAGAAAAAAGGAAAATGAGGCTGTGGACAATGATCCCAATATTTGAAACACTTCACTTGTGGGGGTATCTGCCAAAAGCTACTAAGAGAAAGATAATCTGAGTCACACTTATGACAACATTATAGGGCCGGATGGATAAAAATTAGAATTGAGGACCTGCTAACATGTCAGGTTGCTGGTAAGGCTCTGAATATTTTTGGTTCAAATTTGGAAGCAATGTATCCTAGGAGAAGGTGTGAACTGGATGAATATAGACTGGTACTTTCAGGGACTACAGATCAACTTCAAATCATCTCAAAAAGTTTTAAATAAACATAACCCAAAACAGCCAGGAATAAATAAATATAAGACTACATGAAGGAAATGTAACAGAAATAAAATATAATAGAAGCTTATTCACAGGAGCTGTAAGTATTAGAGTTGCCAGCCCCACTCTGTATGATAGAGAAAAAAATCTATAACTGAAAGATATAAAAACTGAAATTGATAATTTATTGATAAGATGTAACAGTTTAGACATAGCTGGAGAAACAATCAGTGATCTTGAAGATGGGTCAGAAGAAAACGTCCTAAATAGTTGTGGAGGGAAACGAATGGAAAAGACAAAACAATTGAGTAAAAAATATGAAATATATAGTGAGACAGTCTTACATAAGTATAATTGGAATCTTAAGAAAAAGAGAGAAAGAAGCAGCAGCAATATATAAAGAGAAAAAAGATGAAAATTATCCAGTGATGAAAGACAAAAACATTCAAGGAATCCTTTGAGATTCAAGCAAGCTGTTTTATATTCATATCTTATTAATAATCCTGTAAACATGAGACAATATCAGTAAGTGAAAGAAGCTAAAAATACACCAAAAAATCAAAAGGGCAACAATTTGACAGAAAGCTAAATGCTCAAAAGAAATAATACATTTTTTAAATGTTATCTTTATAATGCTGAAATAAAATAAATACAAGTCAAGAATTCTATGCTAAGAAAAATAATAAGGATCTCAGATAATGTATGTGAAATAAATTTATCTTCATATTAATAAAAATTGAGGCTTTTTCCCACCAGACAAAATGAATTACAATTTTTCAAGAAGGAAAAGAATCTCCGAGGAAAGATCAGAGATGTATAAGAAATTAAGAACAATGAAGCAATCAGTATCATGGTGAATATAAATGAACATTGACTATACAAAATAATTGCACTGTCTTAGGTATAATATATAATTTATAGTACATATATAATATATATAGAAAGAGAGAATTAAAATATACTACAACAATCAAAACAATAGCTAGAAATGTAGATGTAAAAAGATTTAAATTGTTGTAAATCCCTTGGATTTTTTTAAGCCTAATGTAAAACACCAATTAATAATGCATTAGTCAGGAATATTGTATTCCCAACAAAATACAAATAATAAAAAATCATTAGTATTTTTATTAATAATAAAAATTTATTAATTTATTAGTAAGTTATATAATACATTTTTATTATATAATAAAAATAACTTTTACTTAAGAGGGGAGAAAATAGAACCAAATAAACAATTATCTACACAAAAGATTATGAATATGAGGAATAAGTAAAGAAAAAGTTTGGATAAATAGAAATCAAATAAATAGAAATCAAAATAGAAACATAATACATTTAAATGTAAATATATTAATAATTATATTACTTACAACTGGACTAATTAAAAGAAAGATATAACTGAATTTTAAAAATAATATGTGACAAAAATGTCTAAACTATAAGAATACAATAAAGATGAGGTTAAATTCTGGAAAAGCAGGTAGAATATGAAAAATATCTGAAAGAAAGTTTTTAAGTCTACCAGGATTGAAGTAAACTTTAATATAAAACATTGTTATCAGAAATAAAGACAGATACATCAAATGGTAAAACATAACCCATCAGGCTTATATGGAATAAAAATATAAAAGACACATTTGTATATACCTAATGCCATTGTCACAAAATATATGAGAAAAAAATGACAAAAGCACCAAAAAATAGATAAATCTATATAGAGGGATATCTCAATGCACCTTGATTGTGCACTAATAGAACATGCAGAAAAAAATCAGTAAGGACAGAGAAAATTTGAACTATGACTAACAAACTTGACCCAATTGAAATATGTGGAACTCTGTGCCCTCACCTGCCTAATACACATTCTTTTAAGAAACACATGGGATATTCATAGACAATGACTAACCACAATAATTTAGTGTACATGTCTGGCATATTCTACTAAAGTTGAAGAAATAAACACTTTATAATAAATTAATTCCAGTTTCATATATCAAAATATACATATAAGTATATGCACCAAAAGACATGCAAAATTGTTCATAGCAGCAGTATTCATAATGGCCAAGAACTGGGAAAATCCCAACTGTTCATCGGCAGAAGAGTTAATGTTTAACTGACAGTGTATTTATACAATGGAATACTACGTGGTGATGAAAACAAACCATAGCTAAACGTATCAATATATCAGGATATCACTCGCCTAATGCTAATCAAAAGAACTCAGTCAAATACATATTGTATGTTTCCATGTATAAGAAATTTTTAAAAATAAAGAGTAATGAAGGCAAAAGTAAAGAGTAATATTATAAATTAATATTATTATGTTTGTTGAAAGGGAAGGGACAGTGAGAGGTCATGAAATAGATGTTGGCAGTATTCCATTTCTGGAACTGAGTGCTGATTACATAGATGTTCTTTGCGATAGTTAATGGACCTCTGCAAATATGTTTTCTCTGTTCTTTTCCATCTTTGTCTATAAATTAGATTTATATACGGGAATGTATAATTGTATATGTATACATGCAAATACATATGTATGTGTATACATTATGTGTATAGATCCTCCTCAACATATGATGGAGTTACTTCCCAATAAAGTGTTAAGTTAAAAATATTCCAAGTCAAAAATGCATTTAATACACTTAAGCTACCATTAATGATATCTTAGCCTAGACTACATTAAACGTGCTCAGAACACTTACGTTAGCCTACATTTGGGAAAAATCATCTAACACAAATCCTATTTTATAATAAAATGTTCACTACCTCATTTAATTTATTGAATACTATACTTAACGTGAAAAATGGAATGGTTGCATGGATACTCAAAGTATGGTTTCACTGAATATATATTGCTTTACACCATTGTAAAACTGAAAAATCATTAAGTTAAACTATTGCAAGTCAAGGCTCGTGTGTGTGTGTGTGTGTCTGTGTGTGTGTGTATGTGTGCATGCACGTGTGTGTGGTGCAGTCAGAAATTTAAGAGTATGAAAAAACATATACAGATTGAGAATCCCTAATCCAAAAATCCGAAATCCTAAATACTCAAAAATTCTACACGTTTTGAGCACCAAGATGAAGCTACAGTGGGAAACTCCACACTTGACCTTGGCCTTATATGACCAGTCACAGTCAAAATGCAAATGCACAACACACAGTTTATTCAGTGTTCCGAGGGAAAAAAAATTACCTTCAGCCTATGTTTATAAGGTGTATATAAAACATATGTGAGTTTTATGTTTAGATTTTGATCCCACCCCCAAAATATTCCAAAATCCAAAAAATAATCTGAAACACTTCTGGCCAGAAACATTTCAGATAAGGGATACTCAACTTGTATATAATCAGATATTGAAGTATGAAAAATTATAACTTTATTTCTGTAGTTGAAAGCAACATACTATCGAGTCCCTCTGACAACTAATAATAGACAGCACTTGACCTTCACAAATAAACATATTTCATTCTCTTCTTTTTAAAAGAAGTCTATTTTGGGTGGACTGGATATAAGACCAGCTGTCCTTCTTTGGCTTTGATGCCCCCTCAACACAGCATTCAGAATCTCCTCTAAATTAACACTGAACAAAAATTTCAAGGATATAATATCGAACCAGTGTTAAAAGAGTAAGCTTCATAATACAGTTACATAACTGAGTTGTTCTATTACATCAACTATTCATATATATCTGTTTTATTTCCCCAAATCAGCATTATTTTCCTTAAAGGCAAGCTTTATATCTAACTCTTAGTATTTGTTGTTTCTACTCTCTAAAATAATATACTCCACAAACAGGGCATTCACTAAATTTTTGTGACTACTAAACATAGTTATATGCTATTAAGGCAAAATAAGTTGGTGCAAAACTAATTGCAGTTTTTGTCATTACTTTTAAATGGCAAAATCATTATTTTTAAATGCCAAAAACCGCAACAACCTGTGCACCAACCTAGTAATATCTTCTTCATTTTGCAAGAAAAGAAAAGAAAAATAACTTAAACTACTCATAGGCACAAAGATAGGAAATGAGAGTTAGTATTTAAATAAAGTCTGATTCCAAAACTAAGGCTCCACCTACCAAGCTCTGCACCTCCCCTAAATAAAAACATTATTTTATATTAACCGGATGGTTCGTTAGACTCTATGCATTGTATGATTTCATAGCTTTATAAAAAGAACAATGCATTTTAAAATTATAATTTAAATATGATAATTTTATTGCAAATATGTGTAATGAGATTATTGTCTAAAGCAGAGATCAGCAAACTACAGCCTTAAGGCCAAATCTAGTCAGATTTTCATTTTGTAAATGAAATTTTATGGGAGCATAGCCACTCTTATTCATTTTTTATTATCTGTGGTTGCTTTAGCAGAGTTGTATAGTTGCAAAAGAGACTGCATAACCCATAAAACCTGAACCATTTATTATCTGGCTCTGTATAGAAAAAGTGCAGGAAACCTATATAAGGATACCAATATTTTTCAATAATATATATTGCATACTCAGTTTCCTAGACACTAAAATAAAAAATAAAACAGTGAATTTTCATTTTATAATACAGGTAAAAAACTACTTTTTATTCGTGATGCTAAATTTGTCATTTGGATATTTATATGTTATTTTGAATAGCATAAAATAAAGGGGATATATTCATCAGAGTCCAATCAGAAAATTAAAAACATATCAGGCATTTGAACAAAGAAAATTTATCGTAAAGCATTGCTAACTACTAGAAGAAGTAAGTGAGAATTTTTGTGAGGTTCAGAAGTGAAAGCTGCAAAAAAAGCGGCTACCACCTCTAGCCTGAAAAGCACACACAATAAAGGAATGAAGAATTGGAAGAAGGGCCCTGGCCCCAAAGCTGAAATTCAGACCTCAGTGTCATGGCATGGCTACCACATGAACACAAAAGTCTGCCCGTGACAAAGAAACTTGACAGAGACTTCAGCACAGAGATGGTCTATGGAAACAGACTGCCAATGCAGAGTGGGGATAGGCCAGAGCTGGTGTGTTTAAGCACTGACTGAGCTGCTTGGAAGCGGTTTTTTTCTAGGGAAATATGGTCTGAGGATAAAAGAGAAGTTCCCTTGCTGAATAATAATAATGGTTCCCTCTTCCATCACCTTGCAGCTTCTTTCCTATGCTCTTTATTGATGAAGACTTCGTTCCACCAGCTGGTGAGAGCCACAATATTCAACTTCAGTAACATTAAGTGGGGCAAAGATGGGTGGATGTGAATGTGAGCAACAATCAATTGATATTTGTGCATATTTGTGGAACAACAAGTTAACAGAGCATACATGAATGTCTTCTATAACTTTTTTTTTTTTTGAGATGGAGTTTCACTCTTGTCGCCCAGGTTGGAGTGCAATGGTGCAATATTGACTCGCTGCAGCCTCTGCCTTCTAGGTTCAAATGATTCTCCTGCCTCAGCCTTCTCTAACTGTTTTTAATGGACTCAATTAACATTTAGGTCATAAGGTTAGATTAGATTCAGTGAAGGCATAGTATTTTCTGGCAGAAGGCTAAATTTTTGACAAGCAGGCTGTCTGCTTTTTCCTAATCTAAGTTAATAGGATAGTGTTTAGAAATATACAAAAGTGAGACGTATGTTATTTAGAATAAAAATATTTTTATTATAGTTTACTTTTCTCTAGAAAAAAAAAATCTTCTGAAAGTAGAAATTGATCCCTGAAAGGGACAGTTGGTGTTACGACAACCGTATCAAATAATGCTCTCTGTTCTGCTTTTTTGCAGTGTTGTGAATACTTCCAGGCCTCTTCAAACTCTACCAACCTAGTGCTTAGTGTTTGCAAAGGGTGTCATACATGTACTCCCAATAATATGATTTTTCTCAGTGATCATGTATTATCTGACTTTTTATCTTCTATTGATCCAGACGAATGGAAAAAAAGATTACTTCTGAGAATGCCAAAATCACCACTGAGCCATAGGAACCATACCAAAGCAGCCACTGCCCCCAGTGCTCAGGCCAAAATTGTTGGTGCCCATGCAGAAGATGACATGATACCCATGTGTTGACAGAGTAGTCCATAAATGCTAAAGCATGACATATTCCTCTGCTTTTATCTTGCCCCATTAGCTGGACGTTGCTGCCTCCTTGGGCTACTATGTTTACCACAATCATGAATTGCACATATGCTGTACGTCATATGTCTTTAACAGAGATTTAAGACTCAGATCTTTCTTTCTTCTTTTTTTCCCTCTCCGTAGAACCTAATACATGTCTGCAAAAGGAGGACCAATAAACGTTCTCTCTTCCAAAGAAATTGGACTACTTCATAATACATCTCAACCTACTCTACGACTTGGAATTATTTCCCATAAAGCTCCTTGGTATCTCATACACAGAAATTCCAGATGATTCTCCAATGTGGAGCCTCCAGGCATGTCCAAACATCTAAATTCTCTAGGGAACATTAATGTCAAAATCTGTGAGCCCCTAATATATAAAAATCAGTTTGTTTTTCCACCAAAAAATGGAAATTTAACATTGCATCGTGTGAATTCTTCTAGTCGCCTTATAAAAATCATCTTTTTTATGTGTCTCTTCCTCTAACTGGTAGATTTTTGAAGAGTAGAATTTTCATTCAGAGTTGTCTAATCACTTTCTAAGCCCTTAACACAGTGCCTAGTATAAATAAGCATTTAGTTACTCTTTGTTGTTCAAATTTGCATGAAAATGAAGTGGAGTAATGAGTCAAGTCAAATGATGTATAGGTAAATGAAATGTTATGTTAGTTAATGATTAAGGCTAATCACTTTATTCTAGTTTATACTAAATAATTAAGATAATTTTCTTGATCCTCATCTGCCTTTCATGTATTAACATATAAAAAAAAGAATCCTAAAGATCACCCCTGTGATATGTGTGGAAATATTTCCTTAAACTATTATATTTGCAAGGTTTTCCACTTCTAAACTAAGATTTTGTAGCTGATGGAATACACGGGGCCAGTAATAGCAGTTGCTAATGGTAACATATCTTGAGGACAAACAAGAGAGAGATCCTGGGAAGCAGCACGGAGAAAATTGTAGAGTTACAGTGAGGATATCAAAGTAAAAATAGAATGATTTAGAAATCACCATCTTTCTTTGAATGGATATGCTGGCAGTCAAAGTCCCCAAACAGAAGCTGCTTGAGCCAAGACTTCCTTTGAAACCACTTCTATTTCATGGAAACTAATTTTTAAAATGCTTAGTGGTTTGGGAACACGAAGAGTCAGTTTACAAATCATCATGTACTTTGGGAAAAGAAAAAGAAAAAGAAATCATCAAGGACTCAGATTTTAAAACCATATAACAAAGTTAAAGATTAAGTCATGTGACAAATTAGAGGGACACCAGAGTAATTTCAACACAGTTAAATCATCAGCCTTCAATCCTCATAGTGATTATACTCTCAGCTTACATACGTCTCTGCATTACTGTGGTGTCTTAATAACATCTGTTAAAAATCCTGACACGTTAGTAATGTGAGGAGAGGACATCCTTCAGTGTACCTATGCCAATAAGCAAATGTCTGTTCTAGTTACTGAGGTTTTTAGTCTTTTTGACTATATATAGCTCACACTTCTCTAATCTCCATACTTCAGAATGGGGTATATTTAATAGCTCAAAGAGAATAAGCAAGTTGTGATTATTAACTCTACCTGGTTAATGTGTTGATGTAAAAGCCTAGGTCTATTTTTAAATGTTTTAATAATAGGCATGAAGTTAGTGTGAGTTAAATCTGAACGTGATAGGAGGACTGCATTATTTTAAGCTTAAATATACTATATCCATCTTGTTACTTACTGAGATAGCATTTCTTTAATTTTTTTAATTTCAAGATTGAAAGATTATGTCCCCAATTATTTTTACATTCTGCTTAACTATAACACTTACTTCTAGAACATGCAATTTTATCCAGGATTGCCTTTGCACATAGTATTTACTCATCCCTTAATATTTTTTCACACTCTTCAAGTCTTACCTCCTTTTTTATGAAATCTTTCTTCACTTTCCCAGATAGAGGCAGTTAGGCTACTTTCTTCATGTGCTCCCTGAATTAACAGCAGCCTTTGTGATTTCTGTAACACGCTTATTTTTCTACCTCTTGTCTCAGAATGCATTTCTTAGAAGCAAGAGTAATGTGTCTTGCTCTTTTTAGGGCTCTAATGTTTAGCACAATCCTGGAAAAGAGCTGAGAAAAATAGTGATTTGTTAAATGAGCCAACCTGCCTTCTAGATCTTGCCTCCTGTAATGCCTCACTCCAGGACCATATATGCATTTTATTATGCATCAGACATAGAGAACTATTCACCATTTAAAAAAAAAACCCTTTACATTTTTAGTTATGGTAGTTTTGCTCAAAGATTTGTATCAGCCTGCATTGCTCATCTCCTGGATTAGACAGAAGCTATTCACAGTATATAATGTGGAAGAGTTGTTCTCTGTTGTATTTTTAAAAACTCCTGAGAACTGCCTCAACTGCCAGAACATCTACCAGAGTATCTTCATTTACATCACAACCCAGTCCTATTTTAACTTTCAAATCTGGAGAAACTAAACATTTGCTTCTCTTTGTGTTCATGTGTCTGATACTTTCCAATGCACAAATTATCTGAGAATAAGATAATAATTTAGTCAAACTTCAAGGTAATCTCTATACTTTATTGAATATGTGATTTGAAGCCAGTCACATCACTTTGTCTCAGCCCTCAAATGGAAAAGTATGATAATGATAATAACCACCTAAAAACATAGCTAGCTATTTTATAGAGTTTAAGTGGATGTGGAACTGTGATGATAGTCACCATATCTTATGCATTTACTTTTGCATTCCATACAATATTAATATTAATCATCCCTATAGCCTTACAGAATATATTTGATATCTACCTTGCACAGAGAATTTACCCAAAGTAATGGTTGTGTGTGTGTACTGGTGCAGAGGATTAGGGAAAACATGACTAGTATAGCAATCTGGCCAGTTAGTTGAAATATGATAAGTGAACAACTGGAATGTAATATGGAGATAGGACCACTCCATTATTTGGATTTTAATCAAGCATAATACTAAGGCTGTTAAAGGAATAAACCAGCAATCAACTTTTATAGGAGCTTCTATATTACAAAATAATTACAAAGCTAATTTTAGCAAATAGCTAAAAAGGACTCATGAGATGGAACCTCAAAACAGGCCGTGTAATCCTGGTGAAGTTAAAACAAATTATTTATTCAAATGAGGGAAAACTTACCATTACCTTAACACAAGTCAGGTATCCAGCTACACTGTGGAAATGAAAACAAAGATGGTTTCATGCTGCTGTTGCTGTGAAGCATCAAATAATGTAATAAATGAGTCAGAAATACAGTGGACATTTAAAATTAATAAATGGAATGAAATGAAAATACTTGTGATATGGGATGACAGAATAAGAATAGGAAATAAGTCATTCCAGCTGGAAAGATTGGGAAAGAACTCACAACAGCAGCCACATTTATGTGGTCTTTGGAAACTGAGTAGTTGATGGGGGGAATAGGGAACATTAAAAATAATATTGTAATGTACTACTTTAAAAATAACACCTTCAGGATCTAGTCTATTTGAAAAATATTGAGATACTATATTCTAGCTAATGGGTATCCAAAAGACGTGTACCAAAAATGGAATCTAAATTCTAGACACATTTTAAGTACTGTCATTATGTAATCAAAACATTTTAATCATCAGAATTTTAGCAGTGACATATGTTATTTCATCATTAATTTCAAAAGTATATCCCCTGGCAGCACCAAAGCTATAAAAAGAAAGATTTAGATCATGTTTTGCATTTCCTCCTGAAATTCAGCGAAAATTGAAATATAAAATAACTGTACTTCCTTCATTTTTTCTTTTTTTATTTCTTTTTTCTTTTTCTTTTATTTTATTTTAGGTGCAGAGGTGCAAGAGTAGGTTTATTACAAAGGTTAACTGCTTTTCCTGGAGGGTTGGTGTACAGATTATTTCATCACCCAGGTAATAAGCATAGTAACCTATAGATAGCTTTTCAATCCTCATCCTCCTCCTACCCTCCACCCTCAAGTAAGCTCTGTCATTTGTTGTTGCCCTCTTTATGTCCATGTGTACTCAATGTTTAGCTCCCACTTATAAGTAAGAACATGTATGCTTGGTTTTTTGTTCCTGTATTATTTTGCTTAGAATAATGACCTCAAGATCCATCCATGTCACTGCAAAGGACATGATCTCATTCTATTTTATGACTGCATAGTAGTCCATGGTGCATATTTACCATATTTTCTTTACTCAATCTACCATCGATGGACATTTAGGTTGATTCGAGGTCTTGCCTCTTGTAAATGGTACTGTGATTAACATACACAGGTATGTGTCTTTATGGCAGAATGATTCATACTCCTTTGGATATATATCAAATAATAGGATTGCTGATTGAGTAGTAATTCTGTTTTAAGTTCTTTGAGAAATTGCCAAACTGCTTTCCACAATGGCTGAACTAATTACATTCCCACCAGCAGTGGATAAGCATTCCCTTTTTTCCATAAAACATAAGAAATGCAAATACCATCTTTGAAAATAAATTAATTATGAAATTAAGTGAAATTCCCTAATTCTAATTTAATATTTAACTAAATTTCAGAATTCTAATTTAATATTTAATGAGAACATTAAGTTTTAACACCGATTCCATGGATGCTTCTCTCTCCAACCACCATTCCCTGCATCCTCCACTTATATTCCCCATCTTGGAAAAGGAAAATCACAATTTCTCTTTCTTTGTAAGGTAGAGTATGCAAGACAGGCAATGCTGGTTAGGACATGTTTCATAGGGCTGAAATTGAGCTCAGAGTAGGAAACTTTTATCTTGATAACTTGATAATAGAGAACAAATGCCAGAATTCATTGACCAAAAATTAAAATCCAATGGCAATTACATATTTAAAAAGTCAAACCAAGTAGTAAAGTGCCAGTGGGAGTCAGTAACAAAACCAGCTAGTGATTTAAGAAAGCAGAAAAATTAAGAGTATAAATAGTGGTAGGAACAAAAAAAAAGTGATCTGTAATTTCCTGAAGCAGCATAAGGATGACTCTAGAAGCTAAACCCAAGCCATATATGGATCATGTAGGTCAGGAACACTTGACAGAGACTAGCAAAACAGAAAGAGTTCTCATCCCTTTCTAACAGAAAATATGAACAATATATGCCAGAAATGAAGCCACACGTTTTTGAATTTCAGTGTCTATATATTAGTTTAAATCTATCTATTCTGTCTTCATAACAGAAGCAAATCTCGTCTTGTAGAAGATACAAACCTATATGAAGAGAAATATTTGATAAATTGACATTTTCTTTCTGATATAGAAGCTAGTGCTTTTGAGAAAGTGTAAGATAATTTTTGAAAGTAACCTAATCAAGGCACTAACAAAAGAATTGTATGGCTTTTCATGTTTAAAACTACTTTTAATGTTCTTTGACTTAAGCATATAAATTTATGTTTTATACCCAGAATCAATATTTTAAGTCATCTAAAAAATAATCAACTTTTGCTTGCTTTTATAAATGAATAAAGCTTTAATTTTTAAGACGTTTGATATAGAAAAGTATTTCCAACAGAAAGTTATTTCAGGATAGTCCAATCAGTAACTCCTCCACTTTAAATCCCCAATTCTCTAAAGAGCTTTCTCCCTGGGATTTTGAATTTTTTTTATTAAGGCAATAGATACTGAGCCAGATTCTATGGCTTTACTCTTCCTCCTTCATCTGGCCAGCCTTGCTTCCAAAGAGAGATTTTTACACATGCATGTGTCAGCATATTCTCTTCTGCATATTTTCTCTGAATTTTTCCAAATATTTTTTCACCTTAGGAGATGGTTTCTGGAAAAATATAAATAATGAAAGAAAAACATAGGAGTGAAATTCTAGGTAACTTATTCTAATTAAAAAAGGGTGAGTAGAAATTAATTATATTGAGAAGGGATATGATATCTAATTGGAAACAATTAGAAACGATCAGAAATGTGGATTCTTAAGACATCAAGTTTCAATCCACCTTGGCCACTTTCCAGCTGGATGACCTCTAACAAATCACTCAAGCACATTATGCCACGGTTACCTTGCTTTAAACCTATGATTAATAGTTATACGCAGCTCGTACAATTACTGCGAGGGTTAAAGAAGATAATGAATGAATAGTGAAATCAGAGTGTTGGCTCTGAGTGAGCACTGAATAAATGATAGTAACTACCATTATTATTACTCAACTTCATGTTTTTGTAATATGGAAGTAAACATATCATTCTGTGTTTTAGTTTCCTTTACCTTAACCCAAATATCGCTCACCAGTTCACAGGAATAAAGGCTCATGAAGTTGTTTAGATCAGATCATCATAACTAAATTTAAAAAAGGATACATTTTTTCAATGAGACAAGGTTTAATAAGCCATAATTATTTAATAGTGTGTCAAAGGATGCTTGAATACAATAATTCATGGAAACATTTTCTTGGGACTTTGGTTATTTAATGAACTCAGAATCTATGAAAGCATTTAAAAACTTTTAAATGAAAAACTAGCTAGCTCTATCCTTTTTAGTTTGTCATTAAGCAATTAAGTAATTTTATACACAATACACTTCAATGTGTATTGTTCTGAGTGCTTTTTCACTTCATTCTGTTTTATGTCTATAATGAAATTAACTTTTCTTCCAATAATTTAATATATTTTTGTTGTTATTTTATGTTCAATTTCAGGTATGTGAAAGAAATATAAGCAAAACTTGAATAAGTTTTGATAGCACTCCAGTGCTGCTCAGAAAGGATATACAAAATTAGAAAGCATTGTGGGAGGAAATGAGAAGAGGATGGCTTTTCATACACCCATATATATTTCCATTTGGCAAATATGTATAAGGTTAAGCTCTAACTTTACGTTTAATTTTATGCTACCATATCCACATTTATAATTAGCTTTAAGGCTAAAAGTTACATTTTAATTAGAGGTATATTGTTATTCTTCATTTTGGGGTCAATGAATTCTAGTAACTTGCCAGACATATGAATGAGAGTTTATTTCAGGTAATGAGCGAGATCAGCACAAATGCTGAAACAAGGACTCAATGTGAAGAGTAGGAAACAGAAGTCTATTATATTCTAAGAAATATAGAGGAACAGGCTAAGCATATGTGATTTCTATTCAAGGAAATAGTTCATGGTGATAATTGTAGGCAAGATCATTTTAAGTCTGGACTTTGATTTATAGCTTCGAATTATTTTTTTAACATTCATGAAAGCTGAAAGAGAATGTGAGTCTCAGATGTTAAAAAAAATATTACTTTTGTCCATTTACAATTTCAATGTCGTGGACCTTAAAGCCTTCTTCTAGTTTTAGTTTGTAAAAGGTAAGATGCATCCTTATTCAAAAAACATGTGTGCACATACTTAATATTAGCGGGAGATCTGTCAGCCACTCTTCAGGCACCCTGGCAACAAAAATATTATGACAGAAGGTAAATCTTTCAAATCAAGTTTAAAATATGCTTCCATTAAAAAAAATCATACAATTTGTATAGCACCAATCATATCAAAGTTCCATTATTTTTAAAATTAAAACTCCGGGAGACCTCGAGTTACTTAAAGATACAGCAAAAAATTCCTTTCAAACTATTCTGTACAATGACTTTGTCAAAACCAGCTACACAAAGACTCTGGGAGAATATCTGTGGAAGTGAAACACACAATAATGTAGTCAGTGTGGACACATTCCCAAATGGCAGTTGTCTGACAGGAAATCAGAGACTTGAAAACTGGAAAAGGGTTTAGGGATCACCTGGATAAGTTTTTTATTTCACAGATGAGGAACCTGAAGCCTAGAAATGTTAAGACTTTTCCAAGACCAGCACAGGACAAAAGAGATCCAATGTTACTTCCTGATCCAAATTACAACAGTCTTTGTCCATGAAGAGTCAAAGGGTGCCAGAGAATCATTTTTCTAGTGAACATCTTACTCGTAATCTGCAAAGGAGAGACCTGTGAGATGCTCTTTATTTAATTCATGGCTAGCAGCTAAGGGTCCAGGTCTGCAGAAGGCTATGAGATGTAAAACTTCTGCATGAAGTAAAAGGTGACTTGAGGCTTCTATTAAATATATATTCACCTTTAGTGCACAAAGTCATAAAATGTGCACAAAACTAAAACAAATTAGTGTGTGTGTATATGTGTATGTAAGAGAAAGAAAAAGAAAGATTTGGAGAAGAAAACATTCTCAAGGAAATTATATTAATAATTATATGAAAATCTAAAAATAAATATAAGAACATTTAGATATAAATATGAACTTAAAGGAAACTTATCTTCACTAATTCTTGACTATTGTTATGAATACAACCTACTGCTAGTCCAGCTAAGATTGACACTTGTCCTGCCTTGAGGAATTCTTGACTATTTTTATGAATAAAATCTACTGTTATTCCCACTAAGATTGACCCTTGTCCCACCTTAACTAATTCTTGACTATTTTTATGAATAAAACCTACTGCTATTCCAGCTAAGATTGATATTTGCTCCACCCTGACACGATGCACTTTAACAGTAAAGAATAATGGCCAGGCATCTGGCATTGCTACCAAATAGAATCTGATGACTAATCTCTGTACACCCATGTACCTATTTCAAAATAAATATAATAAAATATAACAAAAGAACTCACCATATAGGATTATTTTCATGAGTAAATAAACTGGTCCATGTAAAATGCCTTAGAGCAGCAAGTAGTTCATACTATGCACTCACTAAATTTCACATATACATATATATCATATTTATACATATTTTTGTATATACATAAATATGTTTTATCTCCAACTCCCAAACATTGAGTTATGAATGCTTCACTATGCCTTCTAACCGGACACTTGGCAGAAAAGAAAATTCAAAGTGAAAAGAAACTACAAAATCACTTGAGGGTCATTTCCTTCTTCCTTCATCATTCTGAGTTTATTATTAAAACGAACAGAGAAAGCTAAGCTTTAAATTCCTTGTTTGATAAAATGATAAACTAAAAAGTAAAGAGTTGATAATTCTAGAACCATTTGTGTGTGGTGGGAGTAAATTGCTATGATTTAATATATAGAGATCATAATCAGAGAGATGAGTGAAACCTGACAAAGAATATGCCTGGCTTGGATTTACATTCAAACCTATACCAGTCGGTCTATCCCTATTTCAAATGAAAATATTTATAATTTTGTGAGCAAATATCATATAATAACAGAGCTAATTCTGAATCAAGAATGATAAGTGGTCAATTCACATACTACTTGTATATTTAAGCAGCATATTTGTTTATATAACAGGATACAAATTGACTCTATGTCAAAGATAGGCATTGAATAAAAACTTATTTTGATTGGCCCAACATGTCTGGTGACCACACTAGGGTATGTGATTTACAGTTTAAAACTTTCATATGCTAATAACTTTGATCAATGCATGACAGATTATCTAATAAGTCACTCTTTATCTATTTAAATGTAAGTAGGTATCTAATTTTTATTTTTGTTCATGGGTAACAACGCATGGAAGGACCTTATTAGTTTCCTAATCTCCCCTCCCACTTGACATGACAATCATTTCTTCAGCATTCCTGACATATACATATCTGTTTTTGCATAAATGGTTTTAGAGGTAGGGGCTCATTATTCTGTGAGAAAAAGTTTCATTATCAAAAAGTATTAAATAAAAATATAATTGATAAACGCTCTTGTTTCTGATGAATTTAAATTTGTATTCCTACAATTTATATCCCAAGAAAATTATTTTTCTTCAAACTAAATATACCCATATTTCTAAATGGTCCTTAGGCTAATTTGCTTCTATTTCCCATCTTATGCTGTGTCCCCATTTGAGGACACACTAGTTTCTTTGTATCTCTTTTTCATAGTAGGATTGATATGATTTGGCTGTATCCCCACCCAAATCTCTTCTTAAACTGTAGTTCTCACTTGTGGTGGGAGGGATTGAGTGGGAGGTAATTGAATCATGGGAGCTGTTACTTCCATGCTGCTGTTTTTCATGATAGTGAGTGAGTTTTCATGAGATCTGATGGTTTTATAAGAGGCTTTTCCCCCTTTGGCTCTGCACGTCATTGCTGCCACCATGTGAAGAAAGACGTGTTTGCTTCCCCTTCTACCATGATTGTAAGTGTCTCGAGGCCTCCCCAGCCAGGCTGAACAGTGCATCTAATAAACCTCTTTTCTTTATAAATTAGCCAGTCTCAGGTATGTCCTTCATAGCAGTATGAGAGCTAATACAGTAAATTGTAACCACAGAGCGTGGAGTGTTGCTATAAGGATACCCAAACATGTGAAAGTGACTTTAGAACGCATAACAGATGAAAGTTGGAACAGTTTGGAGGGCTCAGAAGAAGACAGGAAGATGTGGGAAAGTTTAAAACTTCCTGGAGACTTGTTGAATGGCTTTAACCAAAATGCTATTGCAAGATGCACAATGAAGTCCAGGCTAAGGTGGTCTCAGAGACAGATGAGGAGTGAAGTTCACTCTTGCTATGCAAAGAGACTGACAGTATTTTGCCCCTGCCCTAGAGATCTGTGGAACTTTCAACTTGAGAGAGATGACAGGGTATCTGGTGGAAAAAATTCCAAGGGGCAAAGCATTCAAGAGGAAGCAGAATATAAAAGTTTGGAAAATGTGCAACCTGACAATGAAATAGAAAAGATAATCCCATTTCTGGAGAGAAAATCACCAAGACAATGGGGAAAATGTCTCCAGAGCATGTCAGAGATTTTCACAGCAGCCCCTCCTCCCATCACAGTGTCAGAGGCCTAGGAGGGAAAAATACTTTTTTGTCTGATGTCCAGACAAAAGTTTGATGCAGGGGTGGAGCCCTCATAAAGAACCTCTGCTAGGGCAGTGTGGAAGGGAAATTTGGGGTTGGACCCCTGACACAGAGCCCCCGCTGGGGCACTGCCTACAGGATCTGTGAGAACAGGGCCACCATCCTCCAGACCCCAAAATGGTAAATCCACCAACAGCTTGCACCATGTGCCAGGAAAAGCTACAGGCACTCCATGCCAGCCCATGAAGGCAGCCAGGAGGGGGAGTGTACCCTGCAAATCCTCAGGAGTGGAGCTGTCCAAGGCCATAAGAGCACACCTCTTGCATCAGCATGACTTGGATGTCAGACATGCTGTCAAAGAAGATGTTTTGGAACTTAAAGGTTTAATGACTGCCCCATTGAATTTCAGACTTCCATGGGGTTGTGGCCCCTTTGCTTTGGCCAATTTCTCCCATTTGGAGTGGGTTTATTTGCCTAATGCCTGTACCTCCATTGTATCTAGGAAGTAACTAACCTGCTTTTGATATTTCAGGTTCATATGAAGAAGGGATCTACCTTGTCTCAGATGAAACCTTGGACTTGGACTTTTGGGTTAATGCTGGAATGAGTCAAGACTTTGGGGAACAATTGGAAAGGCATGATTTTGTTTTGAAATGTAAGGACATGAGATTTGGTAGGGGTCAGGAGCAGAATAATATGGTTTGGTTGTGTCCCCACCCAAATCTCATCTTGAATTATAGTTCCCATAATCTACACATGTCATGGGAGGGACCTGGTAGGAGGTAATTGAATCATGGGAATGGTTTCTCCCATACTATTCTTGTGATAGTGAGTAAATTCTGAGATCTGATGGTTTTACAACAGGCTTTTCCCGACACTAGGTTCTCATTCTTCTGTCTCCTACTGACATATGAAAAAGGACATGTTTGCTTCCCCTTTCACCATGCTTGTAAGTTTCC
The DNA here is from genome assembly GCA_963573385.1 of Cacajao melanocephalus. Classification (NCBI taxonomy): domain Eukaryota; kingdom Metazoa; phylum Chordata; class Mammalia; order Primates; family Pitheciidae; genus Cacajao; species Cacajao melanocephalus. The sequence goes on along the minus strand of CAUYLG010072858.1, from coordinate 49,924 downwards.
TGATGCCTCCCCAATCATGCTGAACCATGAGCCAATTAAACATTTTTCCCTTATAAAATGCCCAGTCCCATGTATGTCTGTATTAGCAGCGTGAGAATGGACTAATAAAAGGATATAATCTGTCCTGCACAGATTAGACTAGGACTGTTACCTCCAGTCTTTGGATATCACACAGACCGCCAGTCAATGTTTAACAGTTATATTAACATTTTTAGACATCCATATGGTAGTGTTGTTTTACTTTGGTTACATAAACTTTACCTGATGTTTAGGGAATTTGTTAGTAGTATGTTGTACTTATTTTAGAGTACCCAGTCGACCTATCTTAGTAAGCATGAAGTATTGAACAAAATTTATTTATTTTGTGATGCCTGAAGATCCTTCTCAGAATTGAGAAATATGAGTTTAAAGAATATATAACTTACAGAGACACTATTCTTCACAATGATGAAAGTTGATAGCCTAAATAGCTGCACACCAGGAATGTCAAGGATATCCAGAGTTGTTGAGTTGACTTCTCAGTGTCATTGCTGTAGTAGGGTGGATAGGGGTGTTGATTAGGTTTTAGAGAAAAGATTTTATCTCATCTCTGGCATTTATAACTGCATGGCTTTGAACATGTTCCAAACCTAGTTTCCCCAGGTTTTAATTTTGGATAATACCTAGCTTGTAAGATTGTTTCTAGACTCGCAAGAGAGACAATATAGTGTAGTTGATGAAAATGTAGAATTTCAGGCCAAAAATTTTTTATTTAAATCCTGGCTTTACCACTAGCTAATGTATTAACGTTAGTAAAGCTTCAATTTTTTTATTCTGTGAATGAGGATCATAATTTCTCATTTAATGTATAGAAATGAGAACTTAACAACATAAAGCTGGCATGTGGTAAGTTCTCAACAAATTATGTTGATTATTATAACGATTGTAAAAATAATACGATGCTGTTTCAAACAGGTAATTGATAAATTATTATTCTTTCCTAGTGCCCATCGTACAATTCTTATAACTTTAACGTAGGACAATAATTCCTGACTCAACCTGAGAGAAACTCTTGTAAAAATAATGCATATAAGAGCTCAAAGAGGATGTTGAATTTCTCACAGAATAATATGATGGCCTTTCTGGCATTATTTGCATTTTAATTTTTGCCTTCTTCATTAGAATATAGGCGTCTAGAGAGCAGGGTAACTATTTCTATACACCCAGCAAAATTTCTTGCACATCAACTAGGAAAGATAAATATTTTTTAAACTTTACTTTCTTCATCTGTATAGTAACCTTAATAATACCTGCTCCATTAAATAATAAATAAGAAATTGTATTTCAAGCAAACAGATACTATGGCAGTGATACAAATTTTTAAAAAATTTATAAATTTGGATTGTTGTATGGTAATTATTATTATATTAGTGCCTCATCGTAGGAAAATACTTTTCTTCAGGAGGACCCAATGTCTAGGTTTATTACATCACTCTATGTTTAGGCACAGAATATGTGTGTATGTGTATGTCTATGTGATAAAATTGGGGATATAGGACCATTGGTCTTCTAGTGTGGCTTCCTGTGTCCTGAGAATTTCCATGTCCTTAACTTAGTAAGTTATGACCTACTAGAATTTAGCTGGTAGAATTCTGTAGTTAATATAACTAGTAGGGATGATCTTAATGGGAAAAGTGTATAAAAGGTGGAGGATCAAATAGCAAGGACATTTCATCCAGATCAGCAAAGAGTGTGGCTGTGAAAACAGTTCTTGAAATAAGGCCAACAAGAATAATTGCAGCTCTACCCCTATAAAAATAAAGGTCAAAGTTAATGTGTTTTGGCTTAAAGGTAATCTGTAAACCACTAGTGGCTTGAAGGTAATATGTAAACCTCTAGTCTATTGAAAAAACCCACAACATGACAACTGCATAGGCAAAATGAGCCCATATGTGGAATACATCAAAAATTCAGTACAGAGAGTAACATGAGCAATCCTACTGTCATCTGGAGGTTTCTGAAATCAGATGAGGATGAAATAGAAATGTGGCTTTCTGGTGTTCACTTCAGGATAAATACAAGGGAAAATATGAGAAGACTTGTGAATGCAGTTCTCAAACTTCTGAATTCTATCATTGGAGGGATCATTTATACAGATGAAAATGCAATAGGAAAGACTGGACTTAGCTAAATGACATACTTTACATTTTATTTCTATAATAGGAGAGCTTCCAACTCTAGTTTTGTATTTACAAAATTAAGATGATAATAAAAACAATATTATTAGAAAAAAATAGAAAAGAATTATCAAAATATTCAAAATATTTTTATACTAAAAGACAAGCATAAAAATCCTGGGAAAGAGAATTGTGTTTCCACTTAGTACATAGACAGCTGTGCAACAATATCAATTTCACAAAATTATGCAAAACCAACTTTTCTTTGAGCCCATCAGACAGGTCACTAGACAACCAGGTGTACTAAAGTTAAAATAATTATAATCCTCCATGAGGGAAGCAAGAGTATACAAATTGTTTCACCTTCAGTAGAGCATTTAAGGAAGTGTTTTATGGTGGGTGTTCTAGCTACATTAAAATGGTTAATTTTTTTTTAAGTTGAAACTTTAACAAAGTTTTAAGGTAAGTGTGTAGTTAGCATGAGAGTTTAGAATTCCTGGGAGACCCAGACATAAGTAAAATGCACATTTATATGTCAGGGCTCTAATATGCTAAAAATAAATATACATACCTACTATACAGCATCAGAGGCTAGATTCAGAATAGGAAACAGTAAATCACTTGAAAGTAGATCAATAGAAATAATTCAAACTGAAATAGAGAGAGGAAAAAAGAGTACAGAGAAAATTAGACCTCCCAAGAGGTGTGGGAAAATATCAGCTGATCTAACATACAAGTAATTGGAGTAACAGAAAGGGGAAAGAGAGAGAATGGAACAAAAAAAATTTTGGGAAAGGTAATGGCCATTTTTCCACAAAATACATTAAAGAAAACAACCAAGAATCTTAGAGAACCCCAAGCAAGATAAATACAAGGTAAAGTACAGCTCAGCACATCATAGATAGATGATAGCAGACTTCCAGTCAGACACTAGGCAATTCAAACACAAATATATAATTAATTTTAAAATGTTAAAAGAAGAAAAGTTGTCACCTCAGAATTCTCTAATGAACAGAAGTTGCATTTAAAAATACAGATGAAGTAAACACTTATTAGAGGAAACACTACAAAAAATTTAAAGGAAATTCTTCAGGCAGAATGATAAGGTAGTATTTCGAAATGTGAATCTGAACACCCACAGAAAGCAGTATCAGCCATGATAAATGTAGGTAAATATGAAAAAATTTAATAATTGTTTACATTGATAAAATAGTTAACTATAGAAAGCAAAAATTTTAAAATGTGGGATTATAACAGGTAACTTAAAATATATGACAATAATACTGCAGAGGATAAGAAAATTGATATATGCTATTGAAAGATTGTTACATTAAGTGGAAAATTATGATCTGAAGGAAGATTGTGGCAATGTAATGATGCATATTGTAAACCTATAGCAGCAACTTAAAAATAAAAGAGGTACAAGTAACAATCCAAAATAAGACAGAATGAGAGGAAACAGGGAACAAAGAATAGATAGGGAAAAAAGCTTACAAAATAATAGTGTTTAAGTATACCAATAATTATGCTAAATGTAAATAGTCAAAATATACTATTAAAATTTAGTGATTGTCAGATGGAGGAATGAAAGCATAATCCAGTTCTGTGCTCTCTATGAGAACTCAGTTTTGAAAAATGTGTAGATTAACTAAGAGTAAAAAGAGAGGGGAGAAGGAATACCATGTCAACAATAATCAAAAGAAAGCTGTAGTGAACAAATTAATATCGAAATAATAATTTTAGTAGGGATAGAATGATAAATTACATAATGATAATGGGATATACACCTGAGACCTTAAAATTCATACCACAAAAGCTGATAGAACTAAAAATAAATAGAGAAATTTACAATTGTACTTAGAGACATAAGCAATCTTTCCTCAGTAATTGGGAAAGCAAGTAGACAAAAGTCATTAAAATATGGATTGAAATATTTGAACCAATGGAACTGTTAAGATTTATAGAAAAATTCACTTAAAAATGAAAATTTTTTCTAAAGTCCACATAAAACTTCACCAATATATGGTATATTTTTGACCATAAAACAAATGTTGACAAATTTAAAAGAATTGACCAAATATAAATTATGTTTACTGACAATAAAACAATTAAACTAAAAGTCAATAACAGAAAAAGATATGGAAAATGATCAATTTGAAAATATATGACATATATTTAAATAATCAACAGTAAATTTTTAAATTAGAAAATATTAGCTGGGCACAGTGGCTCACACCTGTAATCCCAACATTTTGGGAGGCCAAGGCGGGTGGATCATGAGGTCAGGAGATTAAGACAATCCTGGCCAACATAGTGAAACCCCATCTCTACTAAAAATACCAAAATTAGTTGGGCATGGTGGCACAAGCCTGTAGTCCCAGCTACTTGGGAGGCTGAGGCAGGAGAATCATTTGAACCCGGGAGTTAGAGGTTGCAGTGAGCCAAGATCATGCCATTGCACTCCAGCCTAGCAACAGAGAGAGACTCCATGTTAAAAAAAAAAAAAAAAAAAAAAAAAAAAAAGGAAAATATTTCAAATTTGGCCAGGCATGGTGGCTCACGCCTGTAATCCCAGCACTTTGGGAGACAGAGATGGGTGGATCACCTGATGTCAGGAGTTTGAGACCAGCCTGGTCAACATGGTAAAACTCCATCTCTACTAAAAATACAAAAATTAGCTGGGCATGGTGGCAGATATCTTTAATCCCAGCTACTCGAGAGGCTGAGACAGGAGAATCATTTGAACCAAAGAGGCGGAGGTTGCAGTGAGCCGAGATCATGCCACTGCACTCCAGCCTTGGCAACAGAGCAAGACACTGTCACAAAACAAAACAAAACAAAAAGAAAGGAAAGAAAAGAAAATCTTTCAAATTAAATAAAATGAAAGAGAAAATATAAAAATATATACGATATAGCCAAATGGTGCTTAGAAAAAAATTTATAGTATGTATTAATCTGTTTTTGCATTGCTATAAAGAACTACATGAGACTACGTAATTTATAAAGAAAAGAGGTTTAATTGGCTCATGGTTCCAGTGGCTGTACAGGAAGCATGACTAGGGAGACCTCAGAAGACTTATAATCATGGCAGAAGGCAAAGGGGAAGCAGGCACAACTTCACATGACCAGAGCAGGAGGAAAAAGAGAGGAGAGGTGCCACACACTTTTAAACAAACAGATCTTCTGAGAACTCATTCACTATCACAATAATAGCAAGGGGGAAACCTGTCTCCATGATCCAATTACTTCCTACCAGGCCCCTCCTCCAACACTGGGGATTACAATTCAACATGAGATTTGGGTGGGGACACAAATCTAAACCATATCATAGCACTAAATCCCTATATTAGAATATAAGAAATGTCTATAATCAGCAATTTAAGAATCTACCTTAAGAAAATAAAAACATATGGAAAAACTAAACCCAAATGAAACAAAAGGAAAGAAATAATACAAAGTGAAATCAACAAAATGAAATAATAAAAATAATATAGAAAATTAATTAAAGTAAATACTGATTTCTGGAACAAATAAAATTGATAAAATGCTAGAATTAATAATCAAAAGAAAACTTAAAGAAAAATACTGTATGTACAACTATCATGTACTCATAATAATTAAAAGTAAATTTTAAAAAACAATACTGTGGCTGGGCATGGTGGCTCACACCTGTAATCCCAGCACTTTTGGAGACTGAGGCGGGTGGATCACAAGGTCAGGAGATCAAGACCATCCTAGCCAACATGGTGAAACCCCGTCTCTACTAAAAGTACAAAAAAATTAGCTGGGTGTGGTGGCACACACCTGCAGTCCCAGCTACTCAGGAGGCTGAAGTAGGAGAATTGCTTGAACCCAGGAGGCGGAGATCGCAGTGAGCCAAGATCGCACCACTGCACTCCAGCCTGGGCAACAGTGAGAGACTCTGTCTCAAAAAAAAAAAGAATACTGAATTAAGCATAAAACAGACATATCACTACAGATCTGATAGCTATCAGAAGGACAAAATAAAAATAGTATGAATATACTTAAATAATTAATGAAATGGACATATTTAAAAGTCACAAGCTATAAGAGTGTATTCAGAAAAAAATAGCTAAAGTGATTAGCCCTATATTTATTAAATAATTTAAAACTCTAGCTAGAAACCTTTCTACAAGGACAACTAATGACATAGATGGCTTCACTAGTGAATTCTCCAAATATTTAAGAAAGAAAGAATGCAAACTCCACAAACACTTGTCCAAAAATAGATGAGGGTATAATTCTCTTCAATCATTTTACAAGGTAAGCATAACCCTGATACTAAACATAAGAGATGAACTTTTTAAAAACAAAAGACCTATATCCCTTATGAATAAAGATTGTTAAAAATATAATAGCACTTACATTCAGTAATAAAGAAAAAGTAATACATCATGATCAAGTGGAGTTCATCTCAGCAAAGAGAAGTTATAATTCATTATATTTATACAAAAAGCAAAACAATCTCAAGAATTGAAAACAACTTTTTTAACTGACAAAATTGAATCTTCATTTATGACCCTCCTTCAAAGAAAAATAAAACACCAACAACTTTCAGGAAACTATTAGTAGGAGGAACCATCATCAACCTGAAAAAAGACATCTACAAAAACCCTACTGTTATTATTAATGGTGGAAGAGTTTCTCCCTTCAACACCACCAATTGATAAGGAGCAAGGCAAGAATGTTCACGCATTCCACAACTGTTCCATACTGCACTGGAGGAACTGACTGAGGCAACATACGATAAAAAGAAGTAAGAGACTTACAAAGTCAAAAGGGAGATATAAATGCTTTCTATTTCCAAACAAGATGATTTTTACACATGGAAAATCCTGTACAATCTAAAGAAACTTACTAGAACTAAAAAATAAGTTTAGCAAGACTACAGAATAAAAGAAATATAATAATCATATTTTATATACTGAGTGTCCTTTCAAAATTTAAATTTTAAAATTATTTATAAGAGCATCAAAACATGAAATAATTAATAATTAGGGAAAAGTTTAACAAAATATGTAAAATATTTTTATGCTAAAATAAAAAAATTGTAAAGATAAATTAAATATTTAAACAAAAGACCAATATATTGGCCAGGCTCCGTGGCTCACGCCTGTAATCCCAACACTTTGGGAGGCTAAGGCTGGCAGATCATTTGCTGTCAGGAGTTCAAGATCAGCCTGCCACCATGACAAAACCCCATCTCCACTTAAACTACAAAAATTACCTGGCTGTGGTGGTGGGTGCCTGCAATCCCAGCTACCTGGGAGGCTGAGGCAGGAGAATCACTTGAACCCGAGAGGCAGAGGCTAAAGTGAGCTGAGCTCATATCACTGCACTCTAGCCTGGTGGACAAAACGAGACTCCATCTCAAAAAAAAAGTAATATATATGTTTATGAATAAGATTATTCAATACCAATAAGATGTCAATTCTCCCCAAGTTTATCTGTAAGTTCAATGAGATAACAATCAAAATCCTAGCAGACTCTTTTTTTATAAATTGGTAGGCTGATCCTAAACTTTATATGGAAATAAAAGGGCTTAACATAGCCAAACGAATTTGAAAATCTTCTAAAAGTAAATGTAAGAGAAAATTTTTGCAAACTTGAGTGAGAGAATTATTTCTTAGGGCACAAAAACATGATCCATTTAAAAAGGGCTAATAAACAGAACTTCATTAAAGTTCAAAATGCCTGCTCTGTGAAATAAACTGTTATAAAAATGAAAAAAAAAGCCAGAGTAAAAAATGGCAAAACACAAACCTTATAAAAATCTTGTATCCAGAATATATAAAGAACCTTCCCAACTCAATATTGAAAAATATTTGAACAGACAGGTTACCAAAGAAGATATATAAGTACATGACAAGATTCTCAACATCATTGCTTTTGAGGGAAATACAAATTAAAATATAATGACATGTTTTACCCCTATATAATTTTAGAAGAACTTAATATTTTAATGGCAATGTCAAATGCTCACCAGCATGCTGGGCAAACAGAACTCTCCTATATTGCTGAAAGGCAAAGTGGTAGAACCATTTGGAAATCAGTTTAGCTATTTCTTATTAAGTTAAACATACACTTAACACATCATATAGGAATCCCATGTATATGTATATACTCAGGTGATATGAAAACATTTATTTGCTTAAATAACTCCATGTTAATATTTACAGTTTCTTTATTCAAATTTGTTCAAAACTGGAAACAACCCACATTTTCACCAATTGGTGAATGAATACACAAATTATAGTACATTCATCCAATAGAACAGTCATCCTTTTAAATACGATTATACATGGCCAGGCACAGTGGCTCTCACCTGTAATCCCAGCACTTTGGGAGGCCAAGGCAGACAGATCACTTGAGGTTAGGAGTTCAAGACCAGCCTGGCCAACATGGTGAAATCCCATCTCTACCAAAAATACAAAAAAAAAAAAAAAATAGCCAGGTGTGGTGGCACGAGCCTGCAGTCTCAGCCACTCAGGAGGGTGAGGTGGAAGAATCTCTTGAACCCGGGAGGTGAGCCAAGGTCACACCACTTCATTTCAGCATGGGTGACAGAGCAAGACTCAGTCTCAAGAAAAAAACCGCTCATACATTTAACAACATGGATAAGACTCAAAAATAGATTCCAAATGCTACATACTATATGTTTTATTCCTACAGACTGTAGGAAAGACAAAAATAGGGACAGAAATGAAATCAGTGGATGCCAGGACCTAGGAGTGGGGTAAGGGATTGACTGCAAACAGGCATTAGGGAAATTTGGGGAATAATAGAAATGTTTTGTATATTAATTGTAGTGGAAGATACATAGCATCTGCATTTGTCAAAACTCATCAAACTGCACAGTTTAAAAGAGTAAATATTATGTATGTAAACTATACCTCAACAAACTTGACTTGAGACTTGAAAAAAAGAGCAGGAAATATTAGATATTAATATGAACATCAGTGGCATTTGCAGTCATGTTGGTCTTTACAAAGGACCCAATTTGTGTTTCTCTGAGCACAGTATTGGGTCCCTTTTATCTCCCCTCTTTCAATCTCTTTTCCAGTTTGGTTTCACCAAAGGGTAACACCACAGGAGATTGAAGAAAAGAAGTAGAGTGAAGTCTTGTGCTTATTTCATAGGTTCCATGCCCTGGAGTTTGCTCTTGACTTACAGTGTCCCTTGGTGAAATGTCACACTTCTGCCAGACAACTTTCTCTACTCAAGATCACTTTGTCTCTGGGTCCTTGTAACTATCCTTGACTCTTCTGGACTATCGGGACTCGGGTTCACTATACTATATGAGCCCTTCTGATTCTTCCGTACGATGTTCACATCACGTTCTCTTCAAATTACTCAATTTGAATGGGCCATCTCTTTCCTGCCACATTCTGATAGAGACAGTAAGGTTCAACCCTTTGCCCATCACCTCTAAGCTAAGAAAATCTGGGCTATTCATTTTATAGATTTAGGTTTCTAAACCTGACTGAGCTTTAGGTTTCTCATCTATTATATTTGAAAATTTATACTTCCTTGGCAAGGTTGTTATGGAAATTAAATTATGACACACTAGCTGAAAAAGCGTTCATTAATATTTTTTCCCTTTCTTATCTTAGTCTTTCCCCATCCCACCCTGAATATTCTCTTTATCTTTTATTTCTTTGCATGCTCCAATTTTTCCTCTCTCTTTGAAGGTAATAGAATTTTTCTATCATGTATAAATGCATAAGTAAATGACACAGAGGTGAATAATATACAGAAGGCTGTGTAAGTGGCTTAAATGTACCATGGATGTTCCTGGAATAAACTGTTGCTATTTCTACTGCTGCAGAACACTTAAGTCAAACTTTTGAATTAGGTCAACAAAATCCACAAATAGGGTGGAATCTTTGGACTGTCTAAGCAGGGACAGTTCTGGAATAAATCAGCCACAGATATCACTTGTCGGCATGCTAAGAGAGGCATTTCAAATAAGGATAAAAGGTATGTCAATAATATTGGCTTCTAGTAGCATTATCATGCAACCATTAATCTATATTGAGAGTTTTCCATCATGTGGATTCAAGCTAACATAACTGATTTATGGCAGTAATGTCTAAACAAGGGTCCACAATTAGGCTGTATTTTTATCTTCACTTGTGAACTGTCTCTGCCAACTACTCAAATTTCAAGCTTGTTGAGACACATGTTATCCCTGGAAACCCTTCATAAAAATGAAGCATTTTACTATCCCACCAATTCTGTGTGCTCTGGTCAGTTCCCCCATCTAGATCCAAATTAACCATGTAATAGTTCCTATACTAGTGACTAGTATTTTAAATGGCCTTTTTAGGAAAACCAAAAAGAACAAAGTTATTTCTTTTTGTGCAAAAATATAATCTGGTTTGGATTCTCTTTTCTAGCTTTTAAAGTAGTGAGACAGAATGCAGTTGTAGGAAAAGAACTGGGTATGGAATTAAGAAGATCTGCATTTGAAATCCAGCTCTGAGACTACTTCCTAGCTGTGTGATCTCATAAAGTCACTTGATTTACCTAAGCCTCGGCCTCTTTATCTGTCAAATGGGGACCCTCTGGTGAATCAAATGAGCCATTAATGATCTAATAAGATAATATGTTGCCTTTATAACTTAATAATTTGCAGAGATGCGAATGTGCTTAGTGAGAGATAAGAATAAAAGAAACCTTCAGACAGAGGCAGAAATATTTTGGTTAAAAGGAAATTAAAGTACTGGAGGACAACAGCAAGATAAAAATGATTACAACATCTTCATTTATAGCTCACATGTCACAGCTCAGTATTTATAGGTTTGTTAGTGACAGTCTTCCCAGTATAGCAATGTTAATTACGAAGTAGTTGTCATTGTGTTTCGCTGACACAGCGCTGTGCACCTGACTGAGGCTGAAACGATTCATTATTTCCACAGCTGATCATTTAAAGATCCAAAAATTACACCAATAAATCAGTTTGTGTCTGATTACAATCTCCCTAAATTGTACTTTGAAATTCCCTGGTGACTTTGCAACAAATCTTAGTGTATTTTATTTCTCAGATATGATTTGTAATAGCCAGAGCTTGACTAAAACCTCAGGAAGAGGTAGGTGATGGGTGTGAAGCTGAACACAATCTATACTTAAATTTTCCAGAACCTATGCTTCCATTGCTACTTAAATGCCATGATCAAAGCAAGAGATAAACTAAATATGGAGGGAAAGAAGGGAGGGAAAAGCAGAAGGAGGGAGGGAGAGGGAGGGAGAGAAAGAGATTGAAGAGAGGCTTGGGAAAATGCTCAGTGGAAAATCTGTAGGAATGATGTAACACAAAGCTAAGGCAGGGATTGGAGTAAGGGGTGTATAACTGAGACTATAAAAACTCAGAGAGAAAACTCACCATAGGGCTGAGTTTTGGAGAAACTGCACAGAGAGTACGCTAAAGTTTGAATCTCCTGATTTTTCACAAGGTAAGTTATATGTAAAAATTGACAAATATTTAGTGCTTTTTCTCTTTTAACTATTATTTTTACTTTCACAGACTCTTTAAGTGTTTTGATTATATCTGGATTTTTTTTAATTAGGAACATTTTTGGTAATATTTCCCTCTCTAAAATTAGTAGAAAAGCAAAGATATTTTTGCAATGCAAATTTAAGGTGGAACTAATTGCTTATTCAGATATTTCATATTTATTACATTGCTTTTTGCATTTCTTTCATTTCAAAACAAAGAGAAGGTGGATGCAAGATAATAATTCTATAGATATGTTAATAGCATTATTTTGCTTTCCTCAAAAAATGTTTAACATTAGAAAAATGTTTAATATAGATGAGTGGTCTAAACAACCTTGAAGCTTCAGAAACATCCCTAAACTAATGAAATTCTATGTTCTTAAAACCTAAAGCATCTTGTTTTTCTCCTTATATGTCAAATATGCAAATATGATATTGATAACATAGTTGGAATACACTTCGAACGTGTCTATTCTTCAGTATTTGTAGTGCTCTTGCTGTTCCATGATTGAATAGAGAGTTAATGTGCAGCATACATTTGAGTTCTGTTTGAGAAGAAATGTAACATTTTATTTCAGGTTTAGTGTGCACTCAATGAATTCAGTTCTAACAATTTAAATGCTGTTTATTTGAATAACAGACTCTATAGGTTTAGGAATGTGATTATTATTTGTTTATGAGTTTTCCTTCTAAAAATTTAGCATTTTTGAGAATGAATGATGGTGATTTTAATGCCTGTATGTGTTATAGAATTGATAGTGGTCTACTCAAAAACATCAGGGACATTTTGTGTCTTCTGTTACTTTGGTATTACTCTTCAGCACTCTTATAGAACTTTTCTAAAGAGTACTTTCTGCCGATAACAGTTCAATCTACTCCATGTAAGTGAATTTTACTATGGCTTCATTAAAAAATTATTTAGAGTGTTTAAGGTTGACAGTAGCTTTCTCCCCCTTATTTCCCAGGATTTTTAACTGATTCTTATATCATGAATAATGAGAGTAGAGAAGCAGATATCTTTAGTTGATTAGGCACAGGAACCTCAGGGCTATTATTTTAACTTCTTTTACAAATACTCTCAATGATTTGAATGTTTGATTAATTGTACTTGTCTCAAAAAGTAAAGAATTCAAAGAAATCCTAATATATTGCTCTAGCTCTATTATAATCTACCTATACAACTTCACACAAGCCTTAAGCACAAATTAAAGCTTGATAATATTGTATTTTGTCCTTATGAAAAGGACAAAAGAAATAGAAGTGCTAGGGATACTGAGTGTAAAAATATTTGAGGAAGCCTGAGTGTCAGTCAGTGTTCTCTACTTCAGAGAATAAAACCTCAGTATCACAGAATCTTAGGACTAATCTTTAGACTCGAGCTAATTTAACTGTTTTGCCAATATTTCATTTACTATGACTCTTACCTACCAGACAACTTTTGCTTAGATTCAGCAGTTCAGTCAGAGCAGAAAATTAGACTTCTAATCCAAGTTCTGACTTCAACAGCTTTATGGACAAATCATTCAGCTTCCCCAAAGCTTTATTCTACCCCTCAGTAAAACTGGAGTTTGTGAAGGTACAATGGGTAAGCTACAACAAGGTGCTAATTCTGGGTATCTCTCTTAAATGAACCAACTCTCCAAATGTCTCAAGATTTCTCAGATTAAAGGCATTTTTTAGCTGAGTGCTTTCTCTTCTTTCTTCAAGTGTCATGGTACACCCCTGGAGCAGTGACCCCTTCTTTATTGCCACTTCATTAGCTCAGGCCTTAATACAAACCATATCCTCCCTCTAGTAACAGTACCTCTGCCACCACCAACTCCTTCTTCCTCTTCAATCATTTCTATATTCTTATCTTTCTCTCCTCTCCCTTGAGCATTTTCTCTGATCCTCACTCACTTTCTCTATCTATTAATTGAGGGTATTAAATTTGATAATTTTTAATGATTGCTTCCTCTCTTTCCAAAATTCTATATTCCTATGATCCCTAAGGCTGTAAACATGTAAAAATTCCACTTTACAAATATTATATAAAATGGTATTAAAAATTCACTTTAGTGGGCACAATTAGAGCTAGAAGAATAATGATGCCTTCAGTACAACTGGACTTTCTTTTGTTTCTCTCCGAGGATTACATTTTCTATAGTTGGTAGGAATTTTTATAGAAATAGTATGACTCAAAATAATAACGCACCAAATGTTAGAGTGATTTTTATTTATAACTCTCTATAGTGAAATTTCCTCCCCCATTCAATATTACTTTTCTTACTATATTTTATTTTCTATCACTCTGTCATAATTCTAGATTTCAGAGACTAATGTTGTTTCTTAAAATAAATAATAAAAATATTTATTCATAAAAACTAAAAAGTAGTAGCAAACTGATACAAGAGCAGAAAAACAAACACCTCATGTTCTCACTCATAAGTGGGTGTTGAAAATGAGAACATATGGACGCAGGAAGGGGAACATCACACACTGGGTCTGTCGGGGGGCGGGGAGCTAGGGGAGGGATAGCAGGGGGTGGGGAGATTGGGGAGGGATAACACTGGGGAGATGGAGGCAGCAAACCACCATGGCATGTGTATACGTATGTGACAATCCTGCAAGATCTGCACATGAACCCCAGAACTTAAAGTATAATAAAAAAATTTAAAAGTAGTTAAAATATTTTGTAAAGTTGCCATATTTCGAAGGCAATATCAGGATAATGATAACTGTTATTTATTGAGTAACTAATTTTTTTTTTTAATGGAGTCTCGCTCTGTCGCCCAGGATGGAGTGCAATGGTACGATCTCGGCTCACTGCAACCTCCGCTTCCCAGGTTCAAGCGATTCTCCTGCCTCGGCAGCCGGGATTACAGACGCGCGCCACCACATCGACTAATTTTTTGTATTTTTAGTAGAGTCGGGGTTTCACCATGTTGTCAGACTGGTCTCAAACTCCTGACCTCGTGATCCGCCCGCCTCAGCTTCCCAAAGTGCTAGGATTACAGACATGAGCCACCGCGCCCGGCCTTGAGTAACTAATTTAAGCCCGGCACTTTACCCAGATTACTTCTGATCTTCATGCTAAACCTACAAATTTGGTCTTTGCCCTATTTTTCTGAAGAAGATGTTAAAACAAAAGGCTAAATGACATACCTAATCAAGATTCAAATCCATCCAGGTCTATTTCTACTAATTGACTTTATTTTATTAGAAAGTGTACATACAATACCAGGCGTTAGGAGACCAGATTTCTAAAGTAACAGCTTGTCTCACTTCACAGATTTTTGGAAAATAGAATTACCATGCTTTCTATATAGGTCTAACATGACTGTTATAAGGATGACAGGAGATTAATTTCAAGATAATAAAGCGCCGGTATGCAAATGTTATTTTTTAAAAAGGTTATATACGACAATTCCTTTTGAAGAAAGTGGAAGCATTCCAGAAAGGGTCAGTTCTTGCAGAAGGAAATCCCTAGGCAGGGCAAGTGGTTGAGGAGTTTCCACCTGAACCAGGCTGTGAGCAACAGGAAGACAGAGAAAGTATTTATTTTTATTTTTATATCCCCAGTATCTGGCATGCAGTGTATGGCAAATAAATGCATCCTGTTGTTGAGTATTATAAAATTTATATGGCCGGGCGTGGTGGCTCACGGCTATAATCCCAGCGCTTTGGGAGGCCGAGGCGGGTGGATCACGAGGTCAAGAGATCGAGACCATCCTAGTCAACACAGTGAAACCCCAGCTCTACTAAAAATACAACATTTAGCTGGGCATGGTGGCGCACGCCTGTGGTCCCAGCTACTAGGGAAGCTGAGGCAGGAGAATTGCTTAAACCCAGGCGGCGGAGGTTGCAGTGAGCGGAGATCGCGCCATTGCACTCCAGCCTGGGTAACAAGAGCGAAACTCTGGCTCAAAAAAAAAAATTTGTATGCTTGCCACTCTGTATACATGTTAGAGGTACTTTTTCATTTATTATGTTGGCTAGCTTAACATAATTACGATGTAAGATTTTGATTGAATATTTTATATAAGTACGAAGTGGGGTAAAGGCTGAAGGGGGTAATGATATTCCACGTTAACTTCAGATTTAAGTGTGCTATATTTAACTGAATTTATCCAATTTTATCCTCTGAAAGCCTTTTAATGCTGAATTTTAAAAACGTATGTACAGAATGGCCAGCCAGTATGTGCAACTCTCTTAGCTTTTCCCTATCTACAGTTTCAAAGCTATTTTCCCATTAGTGAGCATTAGAATTAAACAACAAATTTCCATAGAGGAATTGCCGACAATTATATACTATCGTTATTTTCTATCTTCAATTAACATAGATTCATATCAATAAATATTTAGTTATTTGGGGATTTAGGTACAAATTAATGTTCAATAAGGAGAAATCCTACAGTTTAGAGGGATGATTATTGGAGAATAGTCATGCATGTAACTTTTATTAGAATGAGAATCTGTCATGTGAAATACTAATGGATGTATCAGGATTCCAGCAGGAACTTCATCACATATTACTATAGGTGTCAAAATCTAGGGTAATCTCTTATCTTCCCTCTACCTTGGTTTTCATATCAAGAAAGCTGGGATATTAATATCTGCCCTGTATTTCTTTTTATCTTCCATGTAAGGCTGCTTCATACTTTCATTCAACAAATACATTTGACTCTACGCCAGGCATTCTGTTAGGTGCTTAGATGCAAGGGTGAATATGACGTGGTCTCTGCCTTAAATAAGGTTGTAGCAACTAAACACTTCATTAAACATCCAGATCTGGGTTTTTTTAAATAATAATGTAATCTTTCTTTAAAGTGGCATTCTAGGTTTCTGGCTTCTTAATTTTTTGCAGGAAAGAGACTAGTAGTATTCATCACAAATCCAAATAGAAGAAAACAGACAGAGATAATTAAAAACAAAATTTTAAGATTTTGGAAGGCAAAGTGTGTAAAAAAAGTGAAAATGGTGCCAAATAGAATAAAATCAGTTAACACATGTACTAGTAATGTATCATTCTTACTAATCTGTTGCCTTCAGGGAAAGTAATTTTAAAATGTAGGTATCTGTCACAATAATACTGCATCCATAAAAATATTACTTAATAAAAAATTGTTTGGGAGATGGAAAAAGTTTTATACAAATAGGTTATACTTCAAGGAGCATGAAACTGGGAGTCTGAAAATGAAAGTTATTGTTCTGGCTCTTCTTCTAACTGGCTTTGTGACTTTGGAAAATTTGTTACCGCCAATTGAAGAGCACTGAGAATTGGGAACACATTTCTGATATTTTAATTTTTTTTTTTAAGAAGGAGTTTTGCTTTTGTTGCCCAAGCTGGAGTGCAATGGCACCATCTTGGCTCACTGCAACCTCCACCTCCCAGGTTCAAGCAATTCTCCTGCCTCAGCCTCCCGAGTAGCTGGGATTACAGGTGTGTGCCACCGCACTGGGCTAATTTTTTGTGTTTTTAGTAGAAACGGGGTTTCACCATGTTAGCCAGGCTGGTCTCAAACTCCTGACCTCAGGTGATCCACCCACCTCAGCCTCCCAAAGTGCTGGAATTACAGGCGTGAGCCACTGTGCCTAGCCGATATTTTAATTTTTAAATGGAAAATTACAATTTCTCAGTCTCAACTTGCTCCCTTTTCTCAGGAATCCAAAACATAAAGTAAATTCCCATCACACAATTTATTTAAAATAGCAAATTTCATAAGGACATTTTAAAATAAATGGCTAGCACCATGAGTATTTCTCAAATGTATTTTTTATGAGGATAATATAAATGATGTATGTGTTAGTGACAGAAGCTACAAGCCGCAAGCAATTTTCAATTGCTCTTGGGTGAAAATTCTCAATGAGTTTAAATCTCTAATTTGAGTTTATGATGATCCCAAACTACTTCCCCATTTCTAAGCTTCTAAGTGCCACAGCCACCCTCAGTTGTCTTGTTTGTGAGACAAAATTCATCAAAGACTGGAATCGCAGTTTCTGTAAAAAAGAGAGCCCAACGACAGGAGGTCTCAGCCTTTGCTTTCCGGCAGGTAATTGTCTCAGTCATCTGGGTGCTTCTCTCCACAAAGAAAGCCAGAAAAGCCTTTCTTCAAACTTTGTTCAAGTATTGTCACTTATTGAATTATCAAGATTACCTATATAATGACAAACTATAATTTATCCTTTTGATTTTTTAAATATAAGTTTTGCAGATTGTCTCTATGAATGGCTTCAAGTTCCCTAAGTGACTATTGAGTGTAAATTTTGGGTATCTAGGAAAAATTTAGCATCAAATATCTGCCTTCAGCTTGATAGCAATCACTTTTCAACAATGGCTTCATAACAATAATTTTTAATCATGTTTTAAAACATGTAATTAATATTTTCAAATTATAGTTTAAAAAAATGTTTCTATCCACTATTTTAGTTTGCATTGCAGTTTTTACTTATAATATGAAAATAAAAATGATGTACTTTTTCATAGATAAATGTGTATCCTCATATATTTTTAGCAAACAATATTAAATATAAAATTTAAAGGCTTATTTCTTTTATTTGAACTCTAAGCCAATTCCATAATTTGTGCTATTTGTTAATTAATTTTAAATTGACTAAAATTAATTAACTTACATTTTGTGAAGAAAATCAGTTTCATTCGACAGTTTTGGCAATTTTAGAGTCTTGTTCAATATCACCAGCCCATTAAGGAGTCCAGCTAAAACTCTTATCCCTATCATTCAACTCTGAGCCTGAGTCTGTGATTCCCCAGCATCACAGAAGTATTTTTCTAATGCTGTTGAATGTCTATATATTGTCTGAAAGAGTTTTATTTTTGAATATTTATTCTTTCACTGAAAGAGGATTTGGGGAGTCACAACATGTGAAAAAAAATGTGTGTGTATATATATATATATATATATATATATATATATATATATATATAAAACCTCCACCAATATCACACACACATATATAGGAGATTGAAAAATCATTGATTTATGTGATATATGTGTGTGTCATATACACACATATATATGTGATATATATACAATATATATTATAATCATGTTATAATGTATAATTATATTGTATAAATATATATTATAATCATAATATATATTATTATATATATCACACACATACATAATCACACACACATATACACACACTCATATATGTATATGTATGGGTGTGTATATATATATCACACACATAGATCAATGGTTTTCAATCAGATATATATGTGTGTGATATTGGTGGAGATTTTAGAGGTCTGAAAATTCTTATTATCAAAAATTCCTATTTTGTCTTCACCAATTTTATGTCTACTAAATTAAGATCATGATTACTGAGAAAATATTCAAATGATTATTTTATCTTGATAGACTATTAATTCCAAATGCAGGAGAGTAGTACTCAAATATTTTTAAATTATTAATATTATTTATGTGATTTAAAACATTTCTGATAGCCAAATTAAATATCACACCAGCCTTTCTTTCTCTCAGCTTACAAAAGAGAATATAACTGCATTCTATGGCATCTAGAATCATAGTTCTGACAATTTTTGTTTTGAAAGGGTAGATAAATGAGCATACTGACTTGTGCATGATAGGAAAAAAAGAAAAGTGAAAAAAAAATCCTAAGTAAAGTTAGGCATAATGGCTCAGGCCTGTAATCCCAGCACTTTAGGAGGCTGAGGAGGGCGGCTCACCAGAAGTCAGGAGTTCGAGACCATCCTAGACAACATGGTGAAACCTCATCTCTACTAAAAATACAAAAATTAGCCCGGTGCGGTGGCGAGTGCCTGTAATCTATCAACTCAGGAAGCTGAGACAGGAGAATCGCTTGAACCCGGGAGGCAGAGGTTTCGGTGAGCCAATATTGTGCCACTGCACTCCAGCCTGGGCGACAATAGTGAAACTCCGTTTCGAAAAAAAAGCAGGCCGCCTTGGTGGCTCACGCCTGTAATCCCAGCACTTTGGGAAGTTTGGAAGGCCAAGGCTGGAGGATCACGAGGTTAGGAGTTCAAGACCAGCTTAGCCAGCATGGTGAAACACCGTCTCTACTAAAAATACAAATAGTTAGCTGTGCATGATGGCAGGCACCTGTAATCCCAGCTACTCGGGAAGCTGAGGCAGGAGAATTGCTTGAACTTGGGAGGCGAACGTTGCAGTGAACTGAGATTGCACCATTGCACTCCAGCCTGAGCAACAGAGCGAAACTCCATCTCAAAAAAATAAAAATAACTAAAAGAAACATTGGAAATATTAAATAATTTTTAAAATACAGTTATGTTCTTAGTATATCCTCCTTTATGTAAAGTTAAAGACACATCAGGAAAATCAGGAGAAAAAGAACACCATTAAGTGGCTGGTTTCTAAAGTAATGGCTAATGTAAGATTTGGTTGGTATTTTCATCAGAAAACGATTGCATTCTTGTTCATTATTTTCTCAATTTAGAGACACAGTCATGATTTACTGGTGTTTTGTTTTCGTTTTTGAGACAGAGTCTCTCTCTGTCACCAGGCGCGAGGCTGAAGTGCAGTGGTGTGATCCTGGCTCACTGCAACCTCCGCCTCCCGAGTTCAAGCAATTCTCCTGCCTCAGCCTCCTGAGTAGCTAGGACTACAGGCACGTGCCACCATGCCCAGCTAATTTTTGTATTTTTTAGTAGAGACAGGTTTTCACCATGTTGGCCAGGATGGTCTCGATCTCTTGACCTTGTGATCCACCCGCCTTGGACTCCCAAAGTGCTGGGATTACAGGTGTGAGCCACCGTGCCCAGCCTGGTTTTTTGTTTTTTGTATTTTATATCCTTACTGAAAATCTCAGTCCAAATATCAAGTTAGGAAAAAGAGAACACAGAATTTACTGCTCCCTTTCAGAAAAGAAAAGAACTAGCATTATGTGACAGGATTCTGAAATAAACTCATTGGTGTCATAGTGAACAACTATTTTAAACATTACATAAAAATACAAATTATATTTGATAAATAAATGTTATGGACAGTACTAAAATTGCTAAAATATTTTATCTCCATTTGAAGTTTTAACTGACATAGTTCATTCAGATGCCATTCTGTTTATATAAAACATTTGTTCACATACCAGCGTGTAACATTTATTACTAAAATCTATACTGTTTCAGAGTCATGAGATTTTTGTTGTTGTTGTTTTTAGGAATGTGAGCCAAAGTTTTTTTTTCATTTCTTGCATTTGAAATACTCTTTGATGACATCCTAGGCTTAAAATTATGTGCCATAGTCCTTAATTGCTACACAACTGCAATCAATCATTTGTCAGGGTCTTCTCTCTCTTGTTAGTTTTACAGGGGCTACCTGTGTTAGTCTATTCTCACACTGCTATAAAGAAACAAACACCTGAGAATGGGTGATTTATAAAGAAAAGAGGTTTAATTGGCTCACAGTTATGCAGGCTGTACAGGAAGCATGGCTGGGGAGGCCTCATGAAACTTAGGATGTTGGTGGAAGGCAAAGGGGAAGCAGGCACCTCTTCACATGACCAGAGCAGGAGGAAAAAGAGAGGAGAGGTGCTATACACTTTTGAACAACCAGATATCGCGATAACTCATTATCAGGAGAGAACAGCACCAAAGGGAAAACCTGCCCCCATTATCCGGTTGCCTCTCTCCAGGCCCCACCTCCAACACTAGAGGCAACTCACAGCGGTGGGTTACCAGTGGCACTCACCCAAGCCTCTACCTCTGTGCAAACTCAGTGAGCTCAAGGAAAGAGCCACAGTAACAATTCTTCAAGAAAATGTCAAAAAAAAAAATCTTGGGTCATGCCCAAACAAATGTAGTTATTAAGGAAATATTTAATGATGTCTCGTATTCTTTCACATACAGTTTATAAATAGTAAATGAGATAGAAGGGGTATGCATGAATCAATTCAATCCTCTCAAAGCTCATTTGAGATGGGAATTATTTCTCATTTCACAAACAAGTAAAATGAACTTTGAGTAGGGTAAATGATACATATTCAAGATTACACAGACATAAAAGCAAAAACATGACTCAAATCCAATCTTTCAGATTCCATTCTAGCATCCATTTTGTTTTTACACCCAGCAAGTTTTCTAAATAATTTTTTTAAGCAAATAGAGTTTCCTGAGACTTTTCATCTATAAAGGATGGAGTGAGAAGGCTTTCCTCACTGCCATGGACCAAGAGGCAAAGCTTGGAAGTATGCTTATTTTGCTCTAGCTCATGCTCCATGATCTTCCCTCAGTAGAGCAATACCCCATTTTACTCACAGTTTCGTAACTTACAGTAATCAAACTGGAAGCAGGTCAGCCTGATGTAGACTATAGATGAGCTTTAGTTGGCTGGATAGTAGCTTTTTAATCTAACAAGTTAGACACATATAAATAACACCTTTGTGCTTATTACCCAGAATTACAAGGGTAACATTTTTACATATTTGCTTTAAAACACATATAGATTAAAAACCGAGTTCCTTAAGTTTTTCTCTATACTTTTACTCACTTTTTCTTCTCTGCAGAGATAATCATAATCATGAATAAAGTTCCAAAATGTATGACATTGCTTTGGGCATTTACATTTTCAGTAAATGGTATGTCATATATTGTTCTACACTGCTCGTTTCTCCCCAAAACTTTTTTTTAAAATCCATGCATATAAATAAACATACATTTAAGTTATTCGTCTTCACAGTAAATATGTATTTAAGTCATTTACTTTAAGTCAGTAGTTTGAATACATCTCAATTAATAAATCTAGTTTCACTTGAGTGGGGCACTTGAGTTGATTCCAATTTTTGGCTACTATAAACAATGAGGCTAAGAACTTCCAGATATATGTCTTCATATAAACATTGACAGTTTCTCTCAGGAATATATATATACCTAGAAGTGAAATTAATGTGTCCTAGATAGGAAATAAGCATTTTCAACCTTTTTGTAAATTGCCCAATTTTCTCCAAATGATTGGATTCATTTTCAACTCCACCAGAATTTTTTGTGTTTTTGTTTCCTAAAACCATTCTAACATTGCAAGATCGACCAAATGTTTGCAAGACTAAGTACATAAAATGGTATTTCACTTCTCTTTTTATTAGAATTGAATAAATTATATGTGTTGTAGAAAATTTTGTCCATTCATTTTCTATGAAATGAGTGTTTATAACTTTGGCCCATTTTTATTTAATTGTGTGTCTATCTTTAAAGTTGTATTTAAAGGATTTATTTACATTTTCTAAATGCTAATTTTTTAATTATGTATATGTTGAAAATACCTTCCATTAAGTAATTTGTCTTTTGATATTTTATTATATCTTATATGTAATTTTTCAATTTTGATATGGTAATATCGGATAGATTTAATAACAATTTTGAATCTTGCTTATGACATCCTGACATAACACAAGGACATAAAGAAATTCTCCTACCGATGGTGGGTGTTTTGAATTTTGGATTTAAATAGTTTTAGACACCACAGTCTCTCTGGTTCACCACAGACCAATCATTACTTATTCTCTAATGCCTTGCCACTGTTATGAATTTCTCCTCTGGTACGTATATAAAGTTGTAAATCTCTAGATTTGATAGTCAAAAAATAAAGTTACGTTAACTGTATTTCACAGATTATGGGTTCGTTTGAATTAAATTATTATTATAGCTGTACAGCCCTAATCTAAGTTGCCATGGAAAAGAAACCTTGATAGAATTCATTCTGGGAGATGAACAGCTTCTATTAAATATTATTTACATTTTGTAGAGATGCTTTCCAATATACTGAAACTGAATAATTAGGTTTACCATTTACCTCTAACAGTCCTTTTAGGAGCTTTTGTTTTTCATCTTTACATTGCAAATGAATCAATGCTAACTATGACAAATGCGACCCTCAGATGCTGGACTGGAGACTGGCAAGTGCACGTTTCATTCTGGCTGTGACTCTGATACTGTGGAGCTCAGGAAAAGTCCTCTCAGTAGATGTAACAACAACAGAGGTAATGGAAACTAGCTTACAGAAACATATATATATGTTTGACATGTTTTGTAAATGACATGTTTATATATAAAAGCATATATATTAAAATATATTTATATACATAAATATAATTTTTATACATTTATATATCCTGTGTTATGTTTTCATATATAATGTACATTTTATAAATGTAATATATATACTTAGATATTACATATATATTCTTTCACTAACATATCATTTCTACTAGAGTAAGAAGCAGATACAGCTACTAATAAGAAAATGTACACAAAATAAAATAGAGAAGTAACACCAAATCAAGAAAATCAGTATTTTTTATTGTCTTATTTTTACTGCCAACATGACATTCAAAGTTGTGAACTTTAAATGAAAAGAGTGGTAATCATGATCTTCTCCTCACAAAGGAGTCAGAGCAAGCCAGTTATCTCAATGTGAAAAGAAATTTGAAAACAAAGATTTGTATTTCTTGAACAAAAAAGCTTAAGAGAAAATCCATTATTATAGCCATATTTAATTAAATCAGTTATGCCAGAATCAGAAATGCTTTTATGTAAAATTTGAAGTTGTTTGCATCCCACAACTTGGGTAGTTTTCTTCAAATTTTTAATTACAGTACAAATGTTTTCTTGGTGCTATGACTAAAGTACAAAGAAAAAGAAATATGAGGACATCACAAGGAGAAAAATTAGTTTATTTGATCTTTTTAGAAACATATTTTTTATGTTTCTTAAATGGCATAAATTCGAGAGTCTGAAATGCATTAAAGGACAAGTTTTATAAAAGTTTTATGATTTTTTTCTGAAGATTAAGGATATTTCTTTAAAAATGATTTTTCATGTGTGTTAGTTCAAAAAATGAAAGCATATTTTTGGAGGATGGTTTGAAAGATAAAAAACTTTTGCCTTTTGAAGGTTTATTTCCTTCTTCAGGATTTCTTTCTGGTCATTTCTACATCCTTCCCATCTCCAGTTTCTATTTTGTCAGGTTTATATAAGGAAATGACAGAAGCTAAGATCTCTGGAATAGTTTGAAACCATACTGTGGGCTTTGTACTGTAAGTAATAAAGGACTGCAAGAGATCTTTAATTTTCTTTTTATAAAACAAAAGTTGTATTGGGGATAACTAATTTTATAACAGTATTATGGATGAAACAGAGAAGAGGGAGATAGGAGGTATCGAAGCAAATTATAAGGTGATCAAGGTAGTACACTAAGCAGTAAAAAGTACTTGATTTAAAGTCACCACTTGGATGATCTGAGTCAGGAGTTGGAGAAGAGCCTGGCCAACATGGTGAACCCAATCTCTACCAAAAATACAAAAAAATTAGCCAGGTGATGTGCACCTGTAATCCTAGCTACTTGGAGGCTGACACAGAAGAATCACTTGAACCTGGGAGGCAGAGGTTTCAGTGATCCAAGATTTCACCACTGCATTCCAGCCTGGGCAACAAGAGCAAAAATCTCCATCTCAAAAACCAAGAAAGAACACCCCTGATGGGAATCCAAAACAGCAACAAAAAGATTTTCCTGCAAGAACTGGCCAGACTGACCAGACTTAGTACATATATGACTGTATAAGGAAACAGGAGGCTTCATAGCTTTCAGTTTGTACATCAGGCTATAAGTGTTTTAAAAGAGACTTGCTTGAATCAATGACGAAAAGGCTTGATAATGCTACTCTTTTGTTCTACTGGAGAAAATGAAGAGAACAGAAAACATTTATTTGTCCATTCTCCTACTGTTATAAAGAACTGCTTGGCCAGGTGCAGTGGCTCATACCTGTAATCCCAGCACTTTGGGAGGCCAAGATGGGCAGATCCCTTGAGGTCAGGAGTTCAAGACAAGCCTATCCAACATGGTGAAACCCCATCACTACTAAAAATGCAAAAATTAGCTGGGCATGGTGATGGGTACCTGTAATCCCAGCTACTCAGGAGGTTGAGGCAGAAGAATCACTTGAACCTGGGAGGCAAAGGTCGCAGTGAGCTGAGATCATGCCACTGCATCCAGCCTAAGGAACAGAGTGAGGCTCCATCTCAAAACACACCAACAAACAAACAAACAAAAACTGCCCAAGTTTGAGTAATTTATAAAGGAAAGAGGCTTAATTGACTTACAGTTCTGCATGGCTGGAGAGGCCTCAGGAAACTTACAGTCATGGCAGAAAGCTAAGGTGAAGCAGGTATCTTTTCCACAAGGTGGCAGGAAGAAGACTGAACTTAGGAGGCAGTACCACAGTGGGGATTCTGTGCATGGGCTCTGACCCCACATTTATCTTCCACACTACCCTAGCAGAGGTTCTCCATGAGGGCTCCATTCCTGCAGCAAATTTCTTCCTAGACATCCAGGCATTTCCATACATCCTCTGAAATCAAGGCAGAGGTTTTCTAGCCTCAATTCTTTACTTCAGTGCACTGGCAGGCCAAAAACATGTAAACCAGTGCAAACCACCAAGGCTTGGGGCTTGAACCCTCTGAAAGAATGACCTGCCTGTATGTTGGCCCCTTTTAGCCACAGCTGGGATGCAAGGCATCAAGTCCCATGATTGCACAAAGCAGCAAGGCCCAGGGCCTTGCCCACAAAACCATTTTTCTCTTTTAGGCCTCTGGGCCTGTGATGGGAGGGGCTGCCATGAAAACATCTGACATGCCATGGAGACATTTTCCCCATTGTCTTGGCTATTAGCATTTGGCTCCTAGTTACTCATGCAAATGTGTGCTGCTGGATTAAATTTCTCCCCAGAAAATGGATGTTTCATTTGTATTTCATCATCAGGCTGCAATTTTTCCAGACTTTTTGCTCTGCTTACCTTTTAAAATAACTTCTAATTGCAAACCGTCTCTTTGTGATTGCATAAAACTGAACACATTTAAGGGCACCCAGGTTACATTTTGAATGCTTTACTACTTAAAAATTTCTTCCACCAGATACCCTAAATCACGTCTCTCAAGTTTGAAGTTCCACAGATCTCTAAGGCAGGGGCAAAAGTCTCTTTGCTAAGGCATAGTAAGGGTCACCTTTACTCAAGTTCCCAACAATTTCCTCATCTCCATCTGAGACCACCTCAGCCTCGACTTCATTGTCCATAAAACTATCAGCCTTTGGGTAAAAACTATTCAACATATCTCTAGGAAGTTTCAAGCTTTCCCACATCTTCCTGTCTTCTTCTGAGCCCTCCAAACTGTTCCAATCTCTGTCTGTTACCCATTTCCAAAGTTGCTTCCACATTTTTGGGGTATCTTTATAGCAGTACCTCACTCTCTTTGGTACTAATTTACTGTATTAGTCCATTTTCATACTGCTGTAAAAAAAACTGCTCCAGAATGTGTTATTTCTAAAAGAAAGACATTTAACTGACTTATGGTTCCACATGGCTAGACGACCTCAGGAAACTTACCATCATGGTGGAAGGTAAAGGGGAAGCAAGGCACCTTCTTCACAAAGCAGCAGGAAGAATGAATGCAGGAGGAACTACCAAGCATTTATAAAACCATCAGCTCTCATGAGAACTCACTCACCATCACAAGAACAACATGAGAGAAACTGCCCCCATAATTCAATTACCTCCACCTTGTGTCTCCCTTGACATTTGAGGATTACAACTCAAGATGATATTTTGGGTGGGAACACAGCCAAACCATATCAAAAGATAATAGAAGGAACAATCTAAGAAGAAAAACAGGAAGTGAAGAAAACTCAAAACCAAGACCAAGAGTCTGGTGCATGGAAGAATGACTAAAAGTGGGAAGGGAAGAGATCCCCCAGAGCTAAAAAATTTTCCCACATGGGAATATTCTCAAGATCTTAGGGAACAAAAGCAGTATTTGTGGGACTGTAGAATAACTCAGGATTGTTACTGGGAGCATTTAAGAAGTGCTGTCATTGGGCCTCAGAAAGGAAAAGACAGACTTCACAAACTGGATGGCTATAGATTTATGACTTGGATGAAGTACAAAGTGGCAATACATGTAACAAACCAATAAGAAATTTTACATGGGACACAAAGTTTTTGGGATATCTCAGACACATTGCAGACACTCACTAATATTTGTTAATAAATCACAGGGATGGAGATGGTGAGATGCTTAGACACAGAGACTAATTTTTATTTTTGTATCCCTCATGTCCAATGCAAAACCTAGCTGGATTAGTAATGGCTTGAGTTAGTAAATAATGAATGAATGGCAAAAAGAAAATAGCATGACATTTTGGTTTGGAATTCATTTAATAAATATTTATCAGAAATTTTTTGAGTAATATGAGCCTAATATGAGACTGGGCATTGAATAAAGCAAATGGAAGACTAATTAGACAAAGTCATTGATTCAAGATTCAACCTAATAAGAAATACAAATATATTGTAATCAACCTGATATAAGGCAAAAAATAATGAGTGCAGTGGTGAAAGAGGTCTATATATAAAGTATTATAAGAATGATAAGGACGGATGAAGTTACTGGAAAAGAATCTGAAAAAATGATCTGTAAATATGTTAAATTTTAAAGGCATTCCAGGAGTTTTTCTTTTCTTTTCTTTTCTTGTTTTGTTGTGTTTTTTTTTCCTTTGGTTACAACGCTCTTCTATGTGTTTCAGTCCCCAAGATCTAGCACTCTCTATGGAAAATAACTTCGTAAGAAATTATAAGGCTGGACATGGTGGCTCATGCCTGCAATCCCAGCACTTTGGGAGGCCAAGGCGGGTAGATCACCTGAGGTCAGGAGTTCAAGACCAGCCTGGCCAACATGAGGAAATCCATCACTACTAAAAATACAAAAAATTAGCTAGGCATGGTGGTGGGCACCTTTAATTCCAGCTACTTGGGAGGCTGAAGCAGGAGAATCGCTTGAACATAGGAGGCAGAGGTTGCAGTGAGCTGAGTTCATGCCATTGCACTCCAGCCTGGGCAACAAGAGCAAAACTCTATCTCAAAAACAAAAAAAAGAAAGAAATTATAAAATGAGTAAACTGCTCAGTAAGACAAATATTTCTTATAGCGTTCTAAATTGAGGGCAGCAGTCAACAGTAAGATAAATGTCAGCAGCATGTTCCTGACAGGTTGTACAACAGCCCTGGCTCAAGGATTTCTCCCCCTGAATGATTCCTAAGACTGTTTGCTAGTTGATTCTTTGTTTTGGCAATTTGATGGTTTTGATGAATCTGCTGTGATCCAGGGCTGTTCAAGTACTTCTCTGAGCATTGGCCTCTGGCTGGGATTATGCTTCAACAGTCTTGAAATGAAGTCTTGAAACCACGCCATTGCACTCCAGCCTGGGCAACAAGAGCAAAACTCCATCTCAAAAAAAAAAAAGAAAGAAAGAAATTATAAAATGTTACATAATGAGTATGTCAGCTAAGAGTAGCAAAAGTCAAATGCATATGTTCATACTTTGAGTTTCTTTGTCTAAATTAATAGAATCACCTTTTTCTGCCTGATAGGCCTTTGATTCTGGAGTCATAACTGTGCAGTCACCACCCACAGTCACGGAAGAGAAGTCACCCACTGACCTGACAGCAAAACTCTTGCTTCTTGATGAACTGGTGTCCCTAGAAAATGATGTGATTGAGACAAAGAAGAAAAGGAGTTTCTCTGGTTTTGGGTCTCCCCTTGACAGACTCTCAGCTGGCTCTGTAGATCACAAAGGTAAACAGAGGTAAGTGAACTCTTAGAAAAAGAAAGTTTTCGTTTTCTATTATTGTTTCTTTCTGGGTTCTAAAACAGAAATAATTCCACATAAAAAATACAGTGAAAACTTTGTATATAAATAGATTTGACAGCATATTAGCTCATCTGTGGCTTTAAAAGTGTGGTTTTCAAAATAACTGTTTAGGGAGCAAAATGAGTTCTATAGTGTGCATTAGTATTTTTGTCATAATATTTCCTAAGAAAGATTCTGTCTTATGCAGATATAAAACAGTTATTATAAGACATTACTGCATTTAGAGGTGATGAGAAATGTGTGTGCAGTCGTATTAATGTTCTGGTCAATTGAGTTTTCCATTTCATAGAGGTGAAATGCTTTTCAAATTGTGTCAATGAAACTGAGTGAAAAGCTCTCAGAAACTGGAATCAGAACACATGTGTTTCTGTCAAATTTATGTTTACTTCTTTCCATGTGACTTGTATAAGTATCTTATCTTCTCTGATCCTCGGATTATTTATCCATAAAGTGAGGATAATTACTTACTTCCATGAAATTCAAGTAAGATAATCAAATGTAAATGCTTTGTAGAATGCTAATTATTATAATAAATTTAGAGCAGTGAAATATCCCTATAAACATTAAGAAACTGTCAGTAATTTAAAGTAATCATTTCAGACTTAATTCATTTTCTCCCCCTCAATATCTGTTCCTCGTGCTGTACATTTCATATTAGCAGTGACAGCAAAGACCACCCAAGTACCATAGACAGGTATCCGAAAAACTTACCAAGATTTCTTTTGTTCACCCTGAACATTTCTCACAAAATTCTCTAAATACTGTTTGCTTTTTATATTAAATAACTCCAGAATATCACCATTCATCAAGGCTTTTCTAATTCTGGCCTAAATTATTAAATTTTTTTACATTTGTTCTTTCTCTACTCTTTCCTCATCTCCACCTCCACCACCATCGCCACCCCTTTATCACCAATGTATCGTGTACTCTGCTACCAGGATGATCATCTAGAACAAAAATCTGTGTGAAATGTTATCCATTGCTTACAGTACAAAAGTCAAACTCCTTTGCAAGTCCTACAAAGAATTTCATAATCTGGAACCTCATTTCTTCTTGTACTAATTTTCACATTCTTTGCTTCCATCTTTCTTGATTCTTAGAGGTCTGGGACTTTTTATTCTTGTTCCTGGTTCCATGATTTTTCTATGCTAAATGATTGTCAGGGTGCTTGTTGCAATTTGATATACCTCTGTTCTGAAAGATTCCCAAAGCTGCAATAGAAAATAAAATCATCACTTGAAAACTATAATTTATACTACATGTATGTGAAAAACAATCCTATCCTATATTTTTAAATTTAGACCCTACTTTAACTAGAGAAATAGAAATTAGTTCCACTACGTTCTGGGTACTGTGTTGGGTTCTGGTGAAAAAGACGAGAAAAATATAGTTTATGTACCTCAAAAAAATCACATGCTTATAAAAAATATAGTATTATTTATAACAAATTGTAAGAAATGTTGAAGAGAAAAGGGAACATTAGTACACTGTTGGTGGAAATGTAAATTAGTATAACAACTATGGAGAAGATCTTAGAGGGTCCTCAGAAAACTAAAAATTGAGCTACCATATGATCCAGCATCACCACTGCTGGGTATGTAGATCAAAAAGAACTAATTTAAAAAGAACATCAGCATCCAAAGGATAGTTGAGCTTTTAGAAAAGAAAATATGGCGTCTTCTAATAAATGTTATTTCTTTGACTCATAGATATTGCAACATGGTCAACTAAATAATCTGTAAATCAATATATAAAGGCTATACATAAATACATATAAATTTATTAGAGCATAAATACTAAATAGAGTGTACTAAATATATAATGCATAAATACTATAAAATTTACATTGAAGCTTCATTGTATGATATGGTTTGGCTGTGTCCCCATCCAAATCTCATCTTGAATTGTAGTCCCTACAATCTATGCAGCTATATGGCTATAAAAAGGCGTGAGAAGTTGGGTGCAGTGGCTCATGCCTGTAATCTCAGCACTTCGGTAGTCCACGGCAGGTGGATCACCAGGTCAGGAGATCCAGATCATTGTGGCCAACATGGTGAAAATCCGTCTTTACTAAAAATACAAAAATATTACCCAGGCGTGGCAGCACCCACCTGCAGACCCCGCTACTTGGGAGGCTAAGGCAGAATTGCTTGAACCCAGGAGGTAGAGGCTGCAGTGAGCCAAGATTGCGCCACTGCACTCCAGCCTGAGTGACAGAGAGAGACTCCATCTTAAAAAGAAAAAAAAAAAGGCATAAGAGATACCTCTATATTCTACTATAGAATAAGATTTAGGACATTGTTAATTAGCAGTAGCGAGATAAATATATGAATATAGTACACTTACATAAATGTTTACATTTAAAAAGTAAACCAATAAAACACAAAGTATTTTTAAATGACTTCCTATAGAAAAAGTAGATAAAAGGATAATGGAATACACATAAAAGATTAACTTATTTGAATATAGAGTAAGTCCTCATTTAATGTCATCAAAATTTCTTGGAAACTATGAAATCAAATGAAACAATGTCTAACGAAATCAGTTTTGTCATAAGCTAATTCATATAAAGAAGAGTTAAGTTCTTATGGCGTATTTCTGGTCACAAAAACATCACCAAACTTCTAAATAAGGGCTCACTTGTAAATAAATATAAGCTGTACATACACTTAAGAAAGTCTAGGCCAGGCGCAGTAGCTCACACCTGTAATCCCAGCACTTTGGGAGACCGAGGCTGGCGAATCACTAGGTCAGGAGTCTGAGACCAACCTGACCAACATGGTGAAACCCTGTCTCTACTAAAAATACAAAAAATTAGCTGGACATAGTGGCGGCCGCCTGGAATCCCAGCTACTCGAGAAGCTGAGGCAAGGGAATCGCTTGAACCTGGGAGGTGGAGGTTGCAATAAGTTGAGATCGTGCCACTGCACTCCAGCCTGGGTAGACAGAGTGAGACTCCATCTAAAAAAAAAAAAAATGACTAATAAAAATAAGTAAGATCATTATCCAAATACTTGGTGAATCAGCGAGTGACAGCAGTCGCAGTGGTAGTGGACTAAATCACGAAATAAATGTGTTTGCAGAGTGAAAATTGTAAAAGTCACCTCTGATCACTCACAATTCCAAAACAAGTATTAACAAATACAGTGGGCCACTGAGCATGTTCATACCATGTCATGTACTGTTGTGCAGTTGTATGTTTATCCTATACTTTACAAATTTTTATTTTACACTAATTTGTTTTCATTCATTTATTCATTTTCCAACCTGCTTATTCCAGTTCAGAATCACAGGTGGCCAGAGCCTATCTCAGCAGCTCAGGGAGCAAGGTGGGAGCCAATCCGGGACAGGACATATTCCATCGCAGGGCACACTGGCATCCACACTCATATTGGGACAATTTAGACAGGCCACATAAACAAACACATGTATAGAACAAGCATGTCTTTAGGATGTGGGGGGAAACCATGGTACCTAGAGAAAACCCACAGAGATGTGAAGAAGTTGCAAACTCCACACAGACAGTAGCCCCACTAGGAATCACATTTTTTATGCATCAACATAATAACTAAATGAAGTTGAATGAAATGGCATTATTTGAACGCTTGCTGTACCATGCTTTAACTTTGGAGCCATTTAAATACATTAGATATAAGTGTATATTAGATAATGTTATAACAAAAGTAAATATTAATATGTGGTACCTAAATACTTTAAAATATCAATAGACATTACATGAGTTGAAATAAATTAGCATAAATATGTATTCCAGTTAATAGCATTATTGCACAAAAAAGATTTATACCAAGTGACAAAATAAAATAATTTGAATGTACATCCCTCGTGAAATATATGAGATGAAGCCTGAAAAGAAAAAAAATTAAAACTATTTTGAGAAATCATATTACTGGTGATAATATTGGTATTGCTATTCTGAGGTTGTTGAGTTTGCATTGTGAAATAAAGCAAATATGTATTTATTTGATAATCCACTTCCGTCATTCTTGATGCAAATAAGAACTAGGATTCATATCATGGAAAAAATGAAATAAAGTTATTAGTTGAACATCTTAAATAAAATTACAACACCCGATAAGGCATGATTTCAAAAGGTCCACAAAACATTCATATTAATATAAATTTATATTTCTTAATTAATATCAGTATGCACTTATGATTTAGTCTGTGCACTAAAATTCCTAAAAACAATCACTAATCTAAAAGAAATTAGCAACCCTAATGCCCAGATGGTCATCTTTCAATACCACTTTTCAGTTAAAGGATCTAGAAAGCCTCCTCAGAAAAAGAGTTGGGGCAGAAAATGCACAAAGTGTGCTTGAATATCTTGTCATACCTGATAGCAAGGAAGCTTGCTATTTTTAATTTCAGGTTAAAAGAATGCAAGAGCCAATCTGAAGACATTCTGAATAGCTAAAGTATGATAATCTGAGCTTGAGTAAAATCATTAACTACAATGCATTAAATCTGTTTAAATCTGTGACTTAAAAATCTTTAGAAAATGCTAATTATCAGTTCATTGTTCTTGAAAGCATATAAATGAAGACAACATTAAACCTACTTTTCTTATGTGACCTTCACTACTAATAGTAGAGGTAGAATTTTCTCTTTATAGAATGTTTGCAGCTAAAACAATCAAGAAATTGTAGAATTAGTAAACGAGGTAGAAATTTCTCTTCATAAAATTATTTTGGCTAAAAAATGAAAAAAATGATATAATTAGAAAATTCCTATTTTGCAAACCCTAATTAATATGATGGATGTAGACAGTTAATATTAACTACTGTTAACATCACAAGAAGAAAAACAACAAGTCACTATATGCCACCTGATAAAAGAACCCAGCACTACCTATAAAATAGCATTGTCAGAAACAATCTTGTCTCTAGATCTATACGTACCAATTGCAGGAAATGTGAAAGACAGAAATGACTTCAGAGACGACACTACAGGGATGCAAATATCACAATTCAGACTGTGGGAAACTACAGGACAATTAATCCAGTTTCTTCCATAAATTATGTAGGGATTAAAAACCAGCTGGAAAGGGAATGGGATTATAAAGACTAAAGTAGAGGGATTTATTAACCAGTTAAAATGTTTTATGGGTCCTGATTCGAACAATGATCCTTTTAAAAATTAATACAGGTAAAAAAAATGTGAATGTGAACAGTAACTATTTGATGATGCCAATGAACTATCATTTATTTTTAAATATGAAAATGGTACTGGACTTAAAAATGAGAGCAATACCTCAGTTAAATATTTAAATATGAAAGTTTTTATCTTATTTATTAAAAATCAGGAAGGTTTAATAAATACAGGAATTCCTCTTTTTGTTCTTAAGGCAAATATAAATTTGTTTTGTATATTCCAGAAGTAGAAAACAATGAAAGATAAATACAGGAATAATAATAATATACTTAATAATAATACAGAAATGGGAGTGGCATAGATGAAGTAAGATTTGCAATAAATTGGTAATTATTGACTTAGAATGATGGGTACATGGGATTTTGTTACACTATTCTATGTTGTCGTATGTCTGAACTATTTTATAATAAATTCCTTTGAAAACTAAACAATGAGATAAACAGCAGATTAGACCTAGTAGAAGAGTAAATAAATTAATCATATGATAAGGCCAAGAAAATGACTCGGTATGTCAAAAACATATGAAGAATAGAATGAAACACATGTTGTTTCCTATTTTGTGTTGCTCAATACATTTTTACCTGAATAGGACACTAGCTTCATTTTCTGATTCATGTGTAAATTACTTCAATTCTCAGGACAACATTAACTCAACTATACTTTGAAGGCCAAAATATTTTCTTTGTTTCCATTTACTTGTTTAAAATCTGAAGTTATCATTCTATTTCTGTTTTCTTTTTTCTTTTTTTGAGACGGACTCTCGCTCTGTCACCAAGGCTGGAGTGCAGTGGCAGGATCTCAGCTCACTGCAACCTCCACCTCCTGGGTTCAAGCGATTCTACTGCCTCAGCTTCCCGAGTAGTCGAGACTCCTGATCTCAAGTGATCGGTCCACCTCAGCCTTCCAAAGTGCTGGGATTACATCCAGGAGCTGCTGCACCTGGCCTTATTTCTGGAAAAATAGTATCTACTATGTGAATGATTCTTTAATACTAGAAGACATTGATGATGTCCTAGAATTTTTCTATATAATTGTTTCTCTCACTCCTTCACACAACACTAAAGATGTCTTGTAAATAATAACAATAATAATACTGTATATTTGTATTTAATTACTATTAAACATTAGTGCAACTCTTATTGTTTTAATTCTCCCATTTAATACTTTAGGACAGTAAAGCAAGGAATGCTATTGTGTTAGGGTTCCCACAATAAATAGATGTCACCTTTAAAATAGGAAAATTTGAGGAGGGTTTATTCAAAGGAAGACTATTTGCAAAACTCTGGGTACAGGGCAGATGATAATGGATGGCACAGCAGCCCAGGGTGGCCTGAAAAGACAGGAAAGGAAGAGGTTTCCAAAAATCAGAGAGTCAGAGACTTTCAGATGCCTTCAGAAAAGTAGTGACTTTTGTTCAGGAGCATACCTCACTGGAAGAGGTCTTGCAAGGAGTAGCCAGGAGAAAATTATCCTGATCTCTTTCCTGCTCTTCCTCTATTCTCTCTTCCCCAAATCATCTACTGCTTAATCCATACCAAAGCCAGAGAGCACAGGAACATTTATGTGTACCAAAAAGGTCAGTCTTCTAGGGCTGAAAGTAGGGTGAGAAAAGGCAGCATAAATCTGAGAGCAGAGGAAAGACAGCCAGCAAAATTATATACATCCTCTCAGTTTAGATCAAGAGACGCTTTGCTTCAGAATATTGTTATTATAACACCTAATTGAAAGAGAAAAACTCCATAGGACATAATCAGAAAAAAAACAGCTTTTCCTCCCATCCCCATGCATTCCAACCCACTCAGTGGGAGTTGTTGTTCCCCACCCCTTGAATAAACCCAAAGGCAGGTGATAATGGCTCTACTCATCGGTGTGGAAATAATAAGCATCCCTCTGGTAACTTTGATTAGAAAAATAACTATATAACAGTAATTCAAATGATCGTTCTTATATGTGACCCTAAGCCATGAATATTAATAAAGCTTCTGGTTTTTTTTTTTTTTGGTTTTTTTTGTTTTTTGAGACGGAGCCTCGCTCTGCTGCCCAGGATGGAGTGCAGTGGTGCAATCTCAGCTCACTGCAACCTCTGCCTCCCAGGTTCAAGCGATTCTCACACCTCAGCCTCCTGAGTAGCCATGATTACAGGTTCATGACACCATGCCCAGCTAATTTTTGTACTTTCAGTAGAGATGGGGTTTCGCCATGTTGGTTGGGCTGGTCTCAAGCTTTTGACTTCGTGATCCACTTGCTTCAGCCTCCCAAAGTGCTAGGATTACAGGTGTGAGCCACTGCGCCCCACAAAGTTTCTCTTTTCTTTAGCTTGGACCCCATTTGTGCTGGAAGGCTACAGTGGGAAGGAGCTTGTGGGCAGTTTATATTCACACTTTCCCCTACCACAGTAGGCTGCCTTGTGTCTCCTCCAGAACTGGGGATGGAGTTGCATGCAGAGAAGTAAAACAAAGTCTTACTTGACTGATAATATCATGATCTGTCTTAGTGCCCTCTGGCTTTGGTGAATGCTGAAAGCCGACTCATCATGAAATGTTTTTGGGAATCACACAACTCTCAGATGTCCTTACCTCCAATAATACTCTTCTGGCAGGTCGGTTAAGTCCCTCATCCTCATCTGTTCTCTAGTCTGCATTGGACACCACCATCAGCATCCTGCTGAGTTTGCTTCACCCGTCAGCGTGGCAGAAAGCCCTGGGGGCAAGGTCCCTTTTGTAATTGACCCAGGCTGACTCTATTCACATGCTCTACATCTGCCCTCAGTAAACCCACATCCTTGACTCTAATTACTGAAAATGAAGCTGTTCTTGGTGCAGTCATCTCTTCACTCTGATATCAAGCCAATTCTCACAGTTTCTTGCCCTTTAGATTTCAGAGACTATTTTATTAGGTTCACCATGCTTCAGTGGGTGTATTTGAAACTCTATAAGTGTTTTCCTCAAAGCCCTTTCCCTATATGAAGAAAGAGGGGAAATGCTATTGTTTTTAATAACTTGCTCCCAAGAAATTCTCCCTTCCTGAACTATTAAATATGAATCCTTTTATTGAATTGAAGTTGGAAAAAATCAGCTTGTAGCAACCTCCTTTGGAAATACTACATAAGTCTAGCACCTCACTTTGGAACGCAAAAGGAAATACTTCCCACATACTTACTCTTTTTAAGCCACGGCCAAAAACTGAGATATAAAGAATCCCATTTTAACATTCTGGTACATTCTTTTTAAAAATTCTCTATCACACCCTAAGAAGGAGGTGTTATTGTTACCAGAAAGGGGTCCCGAACCAGACTCCAAGAGAGGGTTCTTGGATCTCACACAAGAATGAATTTGGGGTGAGTCCACAGAGTAAAGTGAAAGCAAGTTTATTAGAGAAGAAAAGGAACAAATAAATGGCTACTCCATAGATGGAGGAAGGCTCAAAAGCAAGAGGAGGAATGCGTCCACTTTAGGTATAATGCTTGAGATGTGCATTATTACAAGGGCTTGTGACTAAGGATTGTTAATCTTTGTGTAACTACTGTCTTCCGCAATCATTTATATTATTATCTTTAAAGTGAAACTTTTATTTTTAAACTAAGAATACTTTTGTTTTTAAGATATAGTGATGTTGTAACCGGGTCGCAGGACGGAGCTCGGCACCCCCACCCAGTTGATGTGCCTGAGGTTTCTGGGCTCCCTGGCCCCAGGAATGGGAAAGAGGCCCTGGCAGAGAGGTGAGCTTACCGATCAAGTAAATATCGGACCCAAAGAGTCTTGCAGAGAGAGAAACAGAGAGAAGTAGAGAGAGCTCCCACGCTGTTGTAGGAGGGCCTTCCAGAAAGGGAAATCCGCAAAGGGACAGAGGGAGAGCCGGCTCCCACGTTGCCGTGGGAGGATATCCGGAGGAGTCCGCACAGGTAAGGGGCAGTGAGGTTTTAACTTTGAAGTTATTCCCGCCCCATTCATGTTTTTGTCCAACGAGAGGAGTTCTTTCAAACGTCCTCTGGAGTGATTGATCTTCGACTCTGATTCCACATTGGTTGCTTTGGCCCGCCACAGAGCCCCTCCTTCCAGGGCTTTTGACTGGCTTTCCGAACAAAGGAAGTTTACCTGGAATTTTACCTGGCCCGCAAGAATGTTAGGTTCTCGGATGGGGAGGTGGATGGAGGCATGGCGCTGGGAAGTTCTTGCCTTAGAAACCACGTCCCTTGTGCACCCGGTAAGAGAAGTTAACATAGTCCAATATCAGGAAATTTCCTGGGCCTGCTGATTCCTGGGTCTGTGCCATAAACATTATTAACTTGTTTTCTTAATGGTAAACATCCTCTGACTAAAATGCCTAACCTTCTGGAAATGCAGTCCAGCAAGTCTTAGCCTCGTTTTACCCAGCCCTTATTCAAGGTGGAGTCACTCTAGTTCAAATGCCTCTGACATTATGATCCACATTTTATTATGTTTTCAGAGAGATAAAATGATTTCCCTGAGATTATGTAGATACAAGTTCTGTGCCAGATTGTTTAACTCCAAGGCCATGACTTTACACTTAATTTCTTTGTAAAGATTAGCTTTCTACAAGGCTACTAGAGCAGGCAGGAGGGGAAAAATGGCAGGGGGGGCAGGCAGTGCGGCAGATGCTTACATTCTCCTGAGGCTCTGGTTAGCCTAAGTAAATCTACCTTTTACATATGAAATGAGGAAGTAGAGGGAAAAGTCAATTTGTCTTAAGCTACATTCTACAAATAAATTAAAGCTCTGTGTGAATAAGATATTTGTTAAAGGCCAGCAACAGTGAGATTCACGTAGAATATATATACATTAAATGAATACTTTTAGAATTATTGTAACCGGCTGGGCACAGTGTCTCACACCTGTAATCCCAGCACTTTGGGAGGCTCAGGCGGGCATATCACGAGGTCAGGAGATTGAGACCATCCTGGCCGACATGGTGAAACCCGGTCTCTACTAAAATATAAAAAATTAGCCAGGCGTGGCGGTGCATGCCTGTAGTCCCAGCTACTCGGGAGGATGAGGGAAGAGAATCCCTTGAACCCGGAAGGCGGAGGTTACGGTAAACCGAGATTGCGACACTGCCCTCCAGCCTGGCAACAGAGCGAGACTTGGTCTCAATTAAAAAAAAAAAAAAAGAATTATTGTATCCAGGATATGTGGATTTCTATCCTAACGAGACTGCAGCAACCTCACTTCTTGCCTCCTCAGAAGAAAGACTTCCATCGAGGGTCATAAAGCAGAAGAGACCTCGGCAAGTTTTAGAGCAGGGGTGGAAGTTTATTAAAAAGCTTTAGAGCAGCCAGGCAAAGTGGCTGAAGCCTGTAATCCCAACACTTTGGAAGACCGAGGCGGGTGGATCACAAGGTCAGGAGATCAGCCTGACCAACACGGTGAAAACCCGTCTCTACTAAAAATACAGAAATTAGCCCAGCGTTTTGGCTTGTGTCTGTAGTCCCAGCTACTCCGGAGGCTGAGGCAGGAGAATCGACTGAAC
Organism: Cacajao melanocephalus; assembly: GCA_963573385.1. NCBI lineage: Eukaryota > Metazoa > Chordata > Mammalia > Primates > Pitheciidae > Cacajao > Cacajao melanocephalus. The sequence goes on along the minus strand of CAUYLG010072858.1, from coordinate 9,892 downwards.
CTGGGAGGCAGAAGTTGCAGTGAGCGAAGATCGCACCACTGCACTCCAGCCTGGCCTACAGAGTGAGACTCCATCTTAAAAAAAAAAAAAAAAAGCTTTAGAGCAGGAATGAAAACTAAAGTACACTTGGAAGAAAGCCACAGAAAAGGGATTCAGTGTTAACCAAAATGTGACTGAGGCATTTCTCAATCAATAGAGGTAGATTTGGCCAAAGTTGAAGATACTCCCCCGGAAAAAATTCCAAGTCCCAGGAGCACCTGTGACCTGTGCTTTTTCCAAAGGGGAAAGAGCATGCAGGAGGGGGAAAAGTTAGGGAGGGCAGGCAGGAAGGCAGATGCTTCCATTCTGTGAGGCTCTGATTAGCCTCAGTAAATCTACATTTTACATATGAAAAGAGGAAGTAGAGGGAAAAGTCAATTATGCATTCTCTCAGGCTCAGTAAATCTACATTTTACATAAGTAAAGTAAACATGTGAAGAGAGAGAGTAGAGGAAATGAGGCTGTGATAAGGGGTTGTGGAATTAGAGCTGTCGGTTTAGAAACCAAAGGAAGGCAGTAGTAGTGATCCAGTTCCCGGACTTAACTTTCCCTTGTGGCCTGGTGAGTTTGAGGAGGTTCTGTTCTTTCACAAGACTGTGCTGCCCTTTTAAGCATCGCCTTCTTACACAATGGGAAATGCCTTTGACCAGAATGATCTTGGGCCATTCTTGGCCAGTGACTGTTCTTTACTGCATGCCTCTTCTCAGCTCAGCTCGAGATCACAGTCCTTCTACCTTTTCTCCCAACCCAGTTTACGTATGAAGCTTTAAAACTTTCTCCCAAAAGGGATAATACTCAATTCCATAGATAGGCTTTGCAATGTACATTACATACTCTAACCCCCAAAAGAACATTCTACAGGATATTTTTGTATAAATCCATTTGCTGAATAGAAGTTTATAAGTTTCATAGCTCCTCAAGGTTCATGAGCCAAGCAAATGGAGATCCTCTCTGCCTTACATGATAACTCTGTATTACTGGTGGAGGTGTCCAGGTTCTTGGCATCTTCAACAAAGAATTAAACAAAATGCACAAACAAAGCAAGGAAAGAATGAAGCAACAAAAGCAGAAATTTATTGAAAATGAAAGTACACTCCACAGTGTGGGAGCAACCCTAAGCGTAGAGGTTCAAGGGCCCCATTACAGAATTTTGGGGGGTTTAAATGCCCTCTAAAGGATTCCATCAGTTACTTGGTGTATGCCCTAAGTAAATGAAGGGATGAAATAAAGTTACAAAGTCATTTACTGGGCACACCCTGCAGAGAGGATATTTTCTGTCACAGCTGAAGTGTGAATTGGCCTTAGGTTCCTTGCCTGCAGACTATTTTCCTGCCTTATCTAAAGCCATTTCCAAATTAAGCATGCCAATACAGTCACTTAAATCTCATTATGTGATTCCAGTACTCATGGTTTCTTTCTGAATGCCTGTCCATGTGGCCGATTCCTTGAAAGAATACATCAGAAGCTGACATTATGCCTAGTCAGCACCAACATCATAAAAGTGAATTATTACTTTTGAGACAGAATTCCAGAAGTCAAAAGTAAACTTTCTGCTAAGTGAATTAACACTTTCTTTTGTTATTGGAAGCTACTCCCTTTATTAGGTGGGAACCAATTGTTTCCATCCTCAATATGATGAAACTCCTATTAGGAAATAAATTGGCTTTTGCCTGTCATTTATTCACTCCTTCCCAGGGGAAGGAATGGCCACTTCTCCCATTGGTCAGTTTGGGAGTAGTTGAGCTTGTTCAGCTTATCTGTTTCCTTCCTCTTTTTATTGGAAAACAATGACTAATAATAGAGGTCTGTCTAATACAGAGAGAAAACAACAGGGAGCCCTATGAAATGCAGATGTAAAGCCACATTTTATATTCAGCTTGATCAGTAGTAAAAATGACATCTTTTTTACTATGCATTGATCAGTCATATTTTATTTCTCTACTGTTTCTGAATGTGAACTTGAGGGAAAAAAAGGCATTATGTTTTGGTTCCTTAAAACCATATCACCATTCAGATTTAATGTGTTCCTTCATGCTATCATTCCAGAATTTGAATTGAAAAGGTAAATTGCTTTAAATTTTAACATGGCCCTGTGCACGTCCTTCTCATCCTTCAGAGGCTCTTGCCAAGTCCTTCATCTTGGTCTGTTCTCATGTGTCAGTCCTTCCAAAGTTGACCATAGTGATATCTATCCTAGTGTAAACATTTCTTAGTTTTGCATTTTAATTTTAAATTGCAGTAGCCTAGATTGCAAGATTTGTGGATGATCTCTTGTTTTATTTTTTTCTACATGCTCCTTCAGTTTTTCCTAATTTTTTAAAGTTTTTCCTAGAACCCTCAAATTGAGTGTGGTCTCTTCTCTCATGGAATCTCAGAGCACTGTGTATCTCATGGTATTAGACATCTATTGCTATGCAACAAATTACCTAAAATTGACAACAGTAAACATTTTTTGTTTTCACACAGTTTCTGTGCATTGGAAATCTAGGAAAAGCTTGACTGGTTTTTTTTCTGGCTCAGGGTCTCTCCCAAGGTTACAGTGAAATGTTGGCCAGGGTTTCGGTCATCTGAAAGTTATACTGAGACTGGAGTATTCACTTCCAAAATGGCCCACTCACTTGGCTAAAGGCAAGAAGTCTCAGTTCCTCACTGGCTGTTGGCAAGAGGCCTTAGCTCTTTGCCATGTAAACCTCTCTGCAGGGCTGTTAGCATGCAGCCAGCTTCCCCCAGAACGAGTGATCCAACAAAGTGAGGCAGAAGCTGCAATAGCCTTTGTGGCTTCCAACAGTGGTCATTTCCACAATAGCCTATTGATTGGAGAAGTCAGCCCTATTCAATGTGGAAGGAAACTACACAATGATAGAATTATTGGGGGCCATCTTGGAGCCTGGCTATTACACTTATGTAAGCTTTATACTATCATAATTAATTTCCCTATTTTACTAAATTACTAAACTATTTGAAAGAACATTCTTTTTTAGCTATTACTGTTTTCTCCCGTTTTGGATCCTTCTCAGTGTTGGTGGAGTTCTGTGTCTTTCTTAAAGGAGGCCTAGCATTTTAGTGCCCCTTTAAGATATAGCAGTAAAATCAGACTATTAATTTTAAGGAACATTTTCCATACTCCTATTCCAAGTTTCTTTCTTTAGAACTCAAAACCATAATCAGGATCAGTAAAAATTGTCGTATCCAACAAATGGATGGATTGGAAGTTTTAATGACACCTGGAACACCTGTTAAGCACAATTAAACAACATTTACACATGGTATTTTAAAATAAAGTGCTAGTCTGTAAAATAAGCCTTACAAATTTTAAAGGTAGAGTTATCATACAAAACATGTTCTCAACCTACAATGCAATTAAATAAATAACAAGGAATAACCAAAAAGAAGGTGCAATTCTCAACTCATTTAATGAGAATAACATTATTTAAACATCAAAATCACATATGGAGGAAACAAGAAAAGAAAACTGCAGGACAGCCTAATTAATGACTACGGATAAAAAATTCCTACCAAAAAAAAATTAGCAAAACAAATCCAGCAATGTATTTTAAAAATACCATTATCATGTTGATTATCACAAAAATACAATAGAAGCTTAATTCACTTTGAAAATCAATTAAATGAATTAACAAATTGAAGATAAATCACATCATCTCCATAGATGCAGAAAAAGCATTCAATAAAGCTAAACCCCCATCTTTGAAATCACTAGTAAATTGATAATAGAAGGAAACGTTTTTTAACCAAGTAAGGGACACTATTAAAAATGCCTACAGCCAGGCAAAGTGGCTCACGCCTGTAATCCCAGCACTTTGGGAGGCCAAGGCGGGCAAATCACCTGAGGTCTGGAGTTTGAGACCAGCCTGACTAACATGGTGAAACCCCAACTCTACTAGAAATACAAAATTAGCCAGGCGTGGTGATGCAAGCCTGTAATCCCAGCTATTCAGGAGGCTGAGGCAGGAGAATCGCTTGAACCCAGGAAGCAGAGATTGCAGTAAGCCAAGATTGTGCCATTGCACTCCAGCCTGGGCAACAAGAGTGAAACTCCATCTCAAAAAAAAAAAAAGAAAAAAAAATGCCTACAGCACATATTCTTAAATGATGCCACTTACAACTAAAAGGTCTTTATGGAGAAATTTTTAACAATTTATTTAAAGACGTTAAAAATAATCTAAATGAATGATATTGGTCAGTAAGACTCAATATCATAAAGATTGCAATTCTCTCCTAAATGAATTCTGTTGAGATTTGATACAGTGCTAGTCAGAATTGCAATAGGATTTTCTATGGAATTTGATAAGCTGAATCTAAAATTTCTAAATGATTAGGCATAAAGTAGATTTTTAAAAGGAAACATGATTTTTTACTCGACCCATAAATAAAAATTAATTTTTTTTCTTGTTTATTTTGTTTTGAGATGGGGTCTCACTATATTTCACAGTCTGGTCTGAAGTCCTGGACTCAAAGGATATTCCCTCCTCAATCTCCCAAGTAGCTGGAGTACAGATGCGAGCCACTGTGCCTTGCAAAAATTAATTTCAACATATTAAAAACTGAAATGTGAAAGGCAAAACTACAAAATATTTTATGACATAGGAAAATATCTTCATAATATTAGGGTAGAGATGATTTACTCATGAGACGCAAGCATATTGATGTTTTAAAACATCAAAGATTTTTATAAACAACACAATAAAGAAGTTGAATCACAGAAGGGAGAAGATATTTGAAATTTATAACTCTCTTTTTTTTTTTTTTTGAGATTGACTTTTGCTCTTTTGCCAGCCTGGAGGTGCAGTCTCAGCTCACTGCAACCTCCACCTCCTGGATTCAAGCAATTCTCCTGCCTCAGCCTCCAGAATAGCTGGGACTACAGGCTTGTGCCACCACGCCCAGCTAATTTTTTGTATTTTTAGTAGAGACGGGGTTTCACCATATCTCAAACATGGTCTCAAACTTCTGACCTCAAGTGATCCACCCGCCTCTGCCTCTCAAAGGGCTGGGATTACAGACATGAGCCACTGCACTCAGCCAGGACAGGGTTTGTTTCTAGGGCCCCAGGACGGTTTGCCTCTGAAGTAATCAGAACTGGAGGACACTAATATTGGACTCAGGCGTCTGAGATGCTCTCCAGAAAGCCCATGTCCTAAAACAGGGGCAGGTAGCCCTGAAAGCAAAGGCACAGTGATGCTGGCAAGGACATGACTACAGCGAGGAGAGGTAGGCTGAGATGCTTCTGCCAATCAGCAAACGTGTGAGGGTGTGAGGCTGTGAGCTCCTGGGGAGTAGGAAGAGAGGTGAGGCAAATGCAGAGGCCCCTCCAGTGGGTGTTCCTCAGAGTCACTGTGTGTGGCCAGCCCTGGAGAGTCTGACCGGGAAGATCTGGGTGGCGATGACCAGATGTGAAGCCAGCTTTGAGAACCACCGGGATGGAGAAGGCAAGTAGGAGCAGCACGGTGCTGCGGAAAGGGCACAGGCCCAGGAGACATGCAGACTGAGTTCAAATCCCACCCAGGGAGGTCAGCACTGGAAATTGTTTCCTCTACCTTCTTTGCAAGTGTGCCTTCCAAGGTCTCAGAAGCTGGAAAGCTAAACATTAGTTTTCCATGGTGTCAGTACAGCTAGCATGTGGGCTGGGCTCGGTGGATCAGATGTGCTTTTGTGATGCCTAGAAACGGAGGTCAGGCTTCTTCTGTAGCTGCCATTTCTCCAGCCAAGCACAGGCATGGCTGTATTGGTTTTGCCTGCAGTATCCTGATTTTCTGCTGTGACTTTGGGTGAGTTCCTGGAAGGCTTGTCTCTAGAGGCTATTTCTTCAGGCCTCCTAATCAATTCCTTAAGCCATTTGTTATCCCTAGTAAACCCTTCCCTGCTTATACGGCTTCTCTGCAATGGAAGTGTGACCAACACATGGGGACAGCGATGTCGTACTCAGGTGTTGTGGGAGGATTAAAAAGATAACATATGTCAAATATCTGTAAGTAACTGGCCCTCAGTAAAATTAATCCCTTTTCAGAAAGGAACTGTATTTCCAATGAGAAGATGCTGGGGAGGAATCGGTGATGCAGTATTACCAAACACCTTTGTGCAGTTCCATCAAACATTAAAATTCGTGGTTACCCAGGTGAATCTGAGCTATCTGGTAAAATGCAGAGCCTTGGCACCTGGGATGGATGACTATGAGGTCGAAGTCCCAAATATGCACTGACATTGGGGTGAGCTGTAGAGCTCAGGGATGGAATTTCCTTGCATAGATGGCACATGTCAAGAGCCTAGACCTTGGAGTGTGACTGTACAAGCCTAAGTGCCAAGTGTTACCCTGTCTAGCTTAGGTTAATATCTCACATCTCTGGACTTGAGCTTTCCCACCTGTAAAATGGGGGTATTCAGAGGCCCTACCTTTCAGCTGAGGACTGGACCAGGTAATGCATCTGAAAGGCTCAGCCCTGCCTAGCACATTGTGAGTCTGTATACAATAAAGTTAGCTATGATTAGATTGAAAGTGATCATTTATCTAGAGCTTCCTTAGAGTAAGAAATTTACTTCAGTTCTTTTTCTACAAGATAGCCATTTCTCCTGGATAATCTTGATAATGTACGACTGCAAGTCTATGACTATCTCAGAATATTGTAATTTTAGCACTCTAGATGGTCGTGTAAAATGTCAGTAGCCAGATTGTTGTTTTGTTGATTATGCGTGAGGCATTTTTCTTGAATGGTCGGAGTTGTCTATTTACAAATAGACAAGGTACAAAATGTAGACATCCTTCTTAGAGTGATTGGAAAGCTAATAACTTAATGGACATAGAAAATAATTATGCAGCAGCGGGTTCTTGTTTAAAAATAAACACAATTAGACTTTTTAATTGGCTGACATTTAAAAAAGTTTTTACCTTTTAATGCTGCCATTTTGGTGGTAATTGTTAATAAATATAGTAGTTTTAATAAACGACTACTACATTCCAGGTAATTATTATTATTTTTTGAGACAGGGTCTCTGTTGCCCAGACTGGAGTGCAGTGGCACAATCTCGGCTCACAGGAACCTTGATTTCCCAGCCTCAAGTGATCCTTCCACCTCAGCCTCTGGAGTAGCTGGGACTACAGGCGCCCACCACCACACCCAGATAATTTTTGTGTTTTTTGTAGAGAAGGGGTTTTGCCATGTTGCCAGGCTGGTCTCCAACTCCTGGGCTCAAGTAATCCACCCTCCTCGGCTACCCAAAGTGCTGACATTACAGGCGTGAGCCACCGTGCCTGGCCCAAGTTGTAGGTAATAATTGAAATCCCTGTAAAGCGTTCTCTCCTTCAGTTCTCACTTCAGTTACGTGAGGAAGGTAGTTCCTAGGTATACTGAGGCATGGAGAGAAAAAAGGCAATTTGCCTAAGGTTATACAGCAAATAAGTCTAAAGCTTGGATTTTAATACGGGTCTGTCAGATTCTAAGGCTCATGTTCATACCCACTGAGACCAAAGACTGAAAAGAAAGTGGAGAGAAAATTGCACAGGGTTGAGAAATCTGAGAGCCTGTAACCTTTGGCGGTGATGCCTTGGCTCAGGTCCTGTCTCTTGATGATGTGGTGTCGTTGACCTCAAGACACAGGGACAGAGAACATTAGCGCGGTGCCTCGTCCCAGGCATTCCCTCCACAGTGACCAGGAGTGTCAGCTGGGAAGCTTTCCTTTTGGCCTAACAGGTGTGTGTGGGACCATACTGAGCTGTTCAAATAAACCACAAAAATGGGGCAAAGTGGAAATAAAAACCAATATTTTCCAGCTAAATAGAAGATTCAGTAGTAGAGAGTGGAGTCTTCTTATGGAGGAATGGGTGTTTTTCCTCACAGAGGTAGGGGTGGTGATGGTTTGCAATCATACATCAGGTTGAGATGGTTGGTGTTGTCTGGAGAGAGTCTCTGGTTGCTAGTGACACTCACATTAGCTGAATCAGAGTACATTGTGGAGTGTGGATCCTGGAATCCCAGAAAAGAACTTGCCACTGGGCTTGGTGGGAGAACAACCATTCGATCCAGGGTCAGCCACCTCTGTTTCTGTTCTTTCTGTTTCTTCTTCTTGCCCCACCAAATTCTCTCGTTTTTAATTCTTTCTGATCCTCTCCTTTTTGTGTATCTGAAGACTTTCTCTGGATCCATGCTGCAAATGGCAGCTTGCAGCCCAGTGTCCCCTACACAACTAGCTGCAACGCTCTGTGGTCCAGAGACAATCTGACTACTGCCAGGACAGAAGTGACTGGCTTCTCCTGGGGCAGACGTTCACTTTTGGGCCATTCGGCCTTAGGGATGGTAGTGAACAGATTTCATGTTTGGTGGATAGGGCACTTGTCGGACGAGGGGCTGTGTGCTAGACAGTTGTTCCTGGACACCAGTGGACAAAGTGATAATCATTTATTAGTCACCTACCCTCTATAAGACCCTCTACTGTCTGAAAATTAAAATGAATGCTGCACTGACTCTTCCTAGATTATTTTGCTCCTACCCCTATTTAAGGTATATGGAGAAGCAGCTATCTAAGGAAGTGAATGACAGAGGAAGATGATGCTACAGTACCCTCTGCACTGGTTACAAGGGTACCTCACTGAGAAAGGTTGAATTATGTTGCGGCATGAGCTACACAATCCTTCCCCCCTGTTCCAGATACCTCTTTGGAGGCATCTGGTCTACCTAAGATTGACAACCTGGAAAAGCACCAGAGGCTTATCTCATTCGAGATTAAGCATTAAACATAGTTTTGGAGTAAACTACATGAAGAGTAAACTCACCAAAACTAAAGTAGTATTTTATGCAAGGCCACTGAAAAACTCTGAAACAATAAAAAAGTAAATCTGGAAAATTCATTTCCCAGAATTTGTGGGGGGAACCCCAGACTGATCAACCCTTTGCAAACCACAGTCTTTCTTCAGGTCTACACTGACATATGGTTGGTGACGTCTCCACAGCATTTTTCATCAACATTCTCATTTTCAGTGCCAGATTAGGAGGATCTCATTGAAAATCCAATTCCTAGAGAAGTTCTTTGTCTTTTAAAATAGTTTATGTCTCCCGACTTCATATCATTTTGCTCTCATACAAAGAGGCTACAGAGCAGTCTTTGCACAGGCTTTGCTTAAGCACTTCCTGGTGTCTTTATTTAATCACAGTTTTATGAACTCTTTGTATACCAACCAGCCAATTTTGCAGCCTCAAAGTCATGCTCAGGAGACAGACAATGATTTTTCCTGCAGTCAATTTTAAAGGCTTTACCATCTGGGATTTTTTAGTAACTTGTGAAAAGCAAGTGGATGCTGTGTTTTCAGGATTTTGCAGCCCAGACTCCAGGGTTGTTGTACATGCAATGCATAGTAATAATATAAACTTGTCTCACATTTGCTTATGAAGCTAATTCATCAGAGTAGATTCTAAGAAGCCGATATCTTTATTTTTTTTATTTTTTATTTATTTTTATTTTTGAAAGAAAGAAAAAGAGAGGAAAGAAAGTGAGAGTGAAAGAAAGAAAAAAAGAATGTAAGAGAGAAGGAAAGAGGAAGAGAAAGAGGGAGAGAGAACGGGATTCTTGTTCTATTGCCCAGGCTAGAATGCAGTCTAAAAATGGGTATTAAAAACATCTGTTATGCCAATAATTGTGCTTAGCAATGGAGACAGGAAGGAATAAGGGATGAAAATAACAAACAAGCAGCCAACCAGTGTTTTACTTAAACCTGTGAAATGCTATGCAATTGCTGAGGAGTGATTTACTTCCGATTATGTGGTCACTTTTAAAATAGGTGTAATGTGATACTGAGAAAAATGTATGTTTTGTGGATTTGGGGTGGAGAGTTCTGTAAATATTTGTT